>ML363155.1:159155-249828 GCA_005239505.1 Nicotiana paniculata | reverse complement strand
GATGAATTATGGATATGCAAAAATGCAAGTAATTCACAATTAATTACTGAAAAATCAACAAAAATTCACGAAATCAATTGATTTATTGAGATTTTTGTAGGACGATACAGCGAGTAAAAATCACATGCTCACAGATACGATCATATCACCCTGGCGCAACTGCTCAAACTCTACGCGCCATACATCCCTAAGACTCTAGGGAACAAAATCCCTCATGACCATCTTTGAGAAATGAGCCCAGGTGAGTGAAGCAACCTTGGTCAGGCTACCCAATTCATATGTTCACCACCACTGATAAGCCACTTCCTTAAGCTGGAATATAGTGAAAGAAACCCCACTCGACTCCAAAATACCCATAGTATGGAGGATACGATGGCACTCCTCAAGAAAACCCTATGCATCATCTGAAGTCAAACCGCTGAAAGAAGGAGGGTGGTACTTCTTATACCTCTAGAGCTTGAGCTGCTCCCCCTCAAAAGAGGATGCCCTAACCTCGGGATGAACTGGGACAGTCAGTTGCACTAGTATGACCTCTAGGACCTGATCATCCTGGACCCGCTGCTCTGGGGTGCGGGCGGTGGGAGTCTATGCTCCTCCCCCGGCCTGAGATGTGGCAGGGGCAAGTGGAATCAACCCCGCTTGAGCTAATGTTCCAAACATGCTCAAAAACTAGGTGAGAGTCTCCTGAAGTGCAGGGGTAAGAACAGACGTCTCAGGTGCCTGCTTTTCAACTGGAGCTACTGGTGGCTCCTCTGTAGCAACTCGTGCAAGTTATTTGGCTGCACAACATGTCCGTCCTCGAACTTTGTCCACAGCCTCGGCCCCGTCCTGTCGTGGATCTGGCGGGGGCGCGGGTGTTTGATCATCAAATCTGGTTGTGCGTGTCCTCACCATCTATGACAGAATAGAAAGACAGAGATTTAGAACTACGAAGTCAATAAATTCGCGCGATAAGGAATCAAAGAAGTGAAACTTTTCACTATGTTTACACTCCTTGTTTTCGTACGTGAAAGTACGCCACAAATAAATTGATCAAAGCTCGGAAAGGAGATGTTACATCCCGTATTTTTTTACGTTAAAGTTTCGCCGTAGGTTAATCGATGTAATTTCGGAATGAGATTATTTTGAAGCATTATGCTATTTCAAACAAGTAATGAGTAAATTCGTGAAAGTTAGAGGGTAAGCAAATCGAAGAAAATAAAATTTTTGTCTAAGTTTTACATTTTGGGATGAAATACGGTCCGAGCAAAAATATTCGATATTTATGGACTAGTGCCATACATGGTACCACATGACCATGATATTAAGGTGTATAAGACGTGTTAAAAATGAGTAGTATTTTAAGTAATTTGAGATAATTCTTAATTATATGGAAAATCGGATAATTATTGATTTTAGTGGGAGATTAATAATTAATTAAGATGTTGGTGGTTAATTGGTTGGGAATAGGTAAGCATCAACGTGGAAGCAACATAAATCAACTAAGTGACTCTTAAATCATTCTTCAAGGTTGCATGGATTAGCCATCCAAGTGGGGCTCACACCTAAATGTTAAAAATGATCTCTCTTATTCACCAAAATGTGGCCCACCTGTACTAATTTAAGAGATACCTTATCTCATTTTTGGATGAAAGATATGATTAAGAAAACCTCTTCAAATTCACACAGAGATAAAATGGAACGTGATAGCTTTAGCAAAGATGTTGATTTGAAATAGTAATGTAATCGCTTCAAATGTTTCATACGAAGGCTATTTAATACTATAACAACGTGGGATTTTCGATTCTAAAGGAGTACGGTGCAATCTTTCTCAAGATTATCGTACGGATTGTTCCCAATTTTGATCTCGTCGTTACGTGTTTCGTCACAATTGGCGTGTGTTAGAAGGATTGTGAAGAGAATCGGTTCAGGTATGTTAAGGCTAAACCTTTTCTTCATTTTGGCATTATCTCGTAATTACATTTGTTTGATAACGAGGCATAAAGAGAAATTCATACTCCTGAATTTATATACATTATCCTAGTCTCCTAAGTTATAGTATTCTCCCTTATCGTGACTTCATATTCAGTTGAGTATTGTCTTCTTCCAATCAAGAGAGCAGGAGTCTATATATACAGTATTACAGTATTTTCACTACCATCGAGCTATAATCAATGGGCAGGCCCCTATTGGGCAACCTCAGATCAGATGGTAAGTTATATCCAAGCCTACTGTGGCCGAGCGCCTATGAGCGACCCAAAATGGCCGAGATACAGAGCGTAGTATGGCCGAGTGCCTATGAGCGAGCCTACTACGGCAGAGCAGTTATATATACCGAGCCCTATAAGGCCGAAAAACTATTTTACTTACTATTGAGAGAGTTGAGTCAGTATCAGTAGGTAAGCATATCTTCAGATTATAACTCCCAATAACTTTTAGTTATTATATTATCAGTTCAGTTTCAGCTTTCAGCTATTCTATTACCTTACATACTCGGTACATTATTTTGTACTGACGCCCCTTTTGCCGGGGACGCTGCATTTCATGTGTGCAGGTTCAGAAAGACAGACGAGTAGACCTCCTCAGTAGGTGTTGCCCGAGTTGAGTTTGATCAGTCAGCTCTGCGTCCTTCGGAGTTGCTTGGTCTAGTGTTTTATGTACATCTTCTGTATATATGTATATATATGTTATGGATAGGTCGGGGCCCTGTTCCGATCACAGTACATCCACCAGTAGAGGCTTATAGACATATCCTGCCAGTTAGTGCAGTATGTTGGGTTTGTAGGCCTTGTATGTGTATTTTGTTTATTTGTCAGCTATAGTAGTTATGACGGCCTTGTCGGCCCAGCTTTAAATTGATATTTAGATAGCATTAACTTTCGTTCATTTTTATATTTTTTCTTCATAAATTGTCTAGCAATGTGGCTATGACAAAAGTATGACATTATATGTTCAGAGTCCCGTAGTCGCAAGTTGGTACGCAAGGATAGGAAAAGCACCGGGTGCCGGTCTCGCCCCTAGTTTCGGGTAGTGAAAAAAGTGGTATCAGAGCAGTTCTCTCCTAGGAAGTCTACAAGTCGTATCTGGTAGAGTCTTGTTTATGGGTGTATTGAGCTCCACACTTATAAGCAGGAGGCTACAGGGCATTTAGGACTGCCACTCTTTCTTTTTACTGTAGATCATGTTGTAGAGCTCAGTTGTAAGAACTCAATTTCCTATATTCTATTTATTCATAATAAAACGATACCTACATCCAGAGAGACAGTTATAGCTGTGAAATAGTTGAGTCAGAGGAACTCAATTTTTCATCATGCTTATGATGAGTAAATGTGAGGTCTTCAACAGATCATGTGTGTACTAAGACGTGTAAGCCTCTTGATAAGGAGTCTTAAAGAAAAAATATTTATCCACCTTATGGTGAAAGGCAATGAGAGATTCAAAAGATAGATACAAGTTTCAACAAGTAAAAGGAGCAAGATGAAGAGGGTACGAGGTGCCCAGTTAATGAAGATTATCAGTACTTACAATTCAGGTAGAGGAATATAAGCCTTTTGAGTCACCTTCCATAATAACATAGGTATGTACAATTGGCCACAACGATCTCACTTATGACCTATGGGAGCTAACAGATATGGTTTTGAGAGAAGGACGGGATATCCGGATTGTGCTGGGGTTAGATCAACCCAAAATGATTGATGGATTGTTTGCGTCAGTTGACATTTCCGAAGGATATTGCAAAATGTGCTAATAGGTCTCCTTGTGAGAACCCAGATGGTGCACTCTAAAATACTACAACTAGATATGAGTACTACAAAGATAGGCACTGGAAGCCTTGAAGGGATAAATATTATCTTAGTGTGGTTCCCGTCCATAGTACAGAAATAATGTTAGGCAATTTGAAGATCTAGTAGATGGAGCAAGGGGAGCTAAAAACAAAAGAATGTCTTGTTCGAGTTTTCATAATAAAGTGATAGATATAAATTTAGCAGGAAATAAGAAGAGAGTTAATGAAGCACTGTGAGTAAGATGCGATACATGGATGACAATGGTCGGTTAAAAAATGACAATATTACAAGGTTGATAGTCAAGGGAAGGAAAAGACCAGAGGTGACAGGCCTTGAGACAACAAAAGAGTATAGGCGATTAATTAATATCCTTATTTAGAGAAGTAAGTTCGTGACTCCAACGCGACTACTAGAAGGAAAAGTTAGACGCGAGAATAATAGAAATCAGTATGGGCTGGCAAACAAGATAAACTAAACATGAATTAGGGACTGGATGATTTGATAATGGTCAACATCATGAGAATTTCAAATTTCATTCCGGTGATAGCAGAATGGACAATAGAAAAAGATTCATGAGAAATTCTAAGAATGGTCATTCAGGAAGATGTTTCCTTAAAGCAAGATATGTGAGTAAAGTTAATCTTAAGGGACTGTATCTGCCAGTTATACTAAGTGTCACCCTCGCGAGTAAGAATATTTGTTATCCTTGGTACAGAAGGATTTCTGCAAGGCGAGTAAGGGTCATCAATGATGTGAAAAGTTGCCAAGTATGAAGAGGTAAAACATCTATACGTAGATCATCGTAGCACTAAATCATAGTACTCCCCGAAATGGGGAATATGGAGTGATGTAGAATTAAGTGAGAATTAAGTTGTTCTTGTAACTATGGAATGGTAAAAGAAGAATGTGATAAAAACGAGAAAGGGATGAGATTGCACTTATTCAAATGCTATAAATATGCTACGATTCCGGAACATTATTCAAGCATGACGTCAAGGAGAGAAAGTAAGGGTTTTAGCCTGGGATGTTTTTAATAAATAAGGAGCCATTGCGAGGGGTAAGTCAAGACAAAAAGAATAACCCAAGAAAGATTGCGTGGAATATTGATATGAGAATGAGCCAAAGAGTAGTTAGCAGTTGACTCAGGAAGAGCCTAGTTATGGCTAGACAGGTGGTTACAGACGAATCAGCAGAGCGTGCATGATAAACATAGTAAAACCCAATATAGTGAATTCAGCCTCGCAGTAATGTCATTGTAATACTTGAGATATATTCAAATAGGATTCGGGGTAGTTTAAGATAATGTATGAGTGTTACGAAAGTAAAAGAGAGTGCTACTAGGAAGACAATCAAAATATTAGTTCAGAAGCAACCCTACAAGCACAAGGGCGGGGAGATAAGAAATTATGGATAATTATAGGAGAGGAAGAACATAAAAAACTCCATCGGGTATACAATGTAATAAGCTTGCAACTTTACAAGGGTAAGAGAGTCTTCTCTAAGTACTACAATGAAAGACTAGCTAAGGAAATAAGGAGGAAGGTTTCAATCTAAGAACAGTGACCTAAAGAGAAAATGGTCTTCTGACAACAGTGTCACAACAACATTATATGAACTCCATAAGAAAGTGGCACCTACCGTGGCCAATGAACGGGAGGTAAAATCAAAAGTAATACTCGAGATCATATGAGTTTCACGAAAATTTTGGCATGTGTGGGAACTAAGATAAGCTAAGTAGGCACGCAACAAGGAGGTAGAAAAACCAGGAAAAGTAATAGCTTACGTTTAAAGGAAGTTGAGAAGGAATGAAAGGAATTATTCGATCGATTGTCCAGAGTTAGTTACGTTATGAACACATTTAAGAGTTAGGAGTATTATCCATGCAGCTTATATTTGACAATCATACAGCCATAGAAGATTCCTCTACAATATAAAAGAAATAATTGAGCCTAGGTCATAGACAAAGGATTGAATTGGTAGAAGATAGTATCATGGATATTCCATAGCGTCCATGAAGGGCTAAAGTAATAACTAATACCATGAGCCACATATCGGAAGATAGCTTGAGCTTGCATAAAGGTTGATCAGAGGGAAGAGGAAACTAAAGAGTTACATCAACTAAGTAAATCAGGAGTCTGATTATCGGACCCAAAAAATTATAGACATCATGATTGAGAACATTGCAGAATCACTCTTAATATCAAAGGCACAAGAGAGATAGTACAATAGCCATATTTAATAACGGCTCTATAAAGCCAGTTAGAAGAGTACCAGCCTTATAAGAAGTCAGTATGAAGTTCTCACCGGATTGTGTATACACCAGAGGATGCAAGTATTATAATAGAGCTTCAAGTTGTGAATATGAATTATACCTATGTGGAAAAGAAGGTCATGAAAGAGATACAAGATGTGATGCGAGATTTTAAGGTAAGTAAGGTAAAAATGAAAAACATACGAGATAATCAGATGCATACGGTTGGGAATAGTCCATACTTCGGATAGAAGGCTAGAAGCGCTGGGATTTAGTATCCAGAAATGATAGCAGTATCGTCAGTGGCATATCTTCCAGCCTATGGTTTCTAGCTACCGATAGATCTAGTTAAGAGAGTAATGAAGAGTTAGAGACGATGTGATGTCTCACTTGATGTTCTAAAATAACACAAGGAAATATGTGGTGCATGATAAAAGGTAGCAACAATTACAATGTAAAGACCCGTAAAGTTTTCTTGTTTAAAATAATGCCCGAATAAGTCCCCGAGTTGTTTTTATTGTGGAAATTTTTAAAACAAACCTAAATTGAGTAAAAAGTACCCCGGGACTTACAGAATAAAATTTTCCAGAAAGTAGGCATTATGCGACGCACTATGCAATCGCATAACGTGTATGCGGACCACATAATGGTCGTATACACGGGTAGATCACTGCCCCATTTGAGGACGACTAAGCGATCCAATATGCGATCGCATTTCGGTTCTGTGGACCGCATAGCTGTCGCATTGTTGCCGTTTGATTTTGGGAGGGAGGTTATGTGATACACTATGCGATCACATAACATGTATTCGGACCGCATAGCGGTCGCATACCTAGGCAGACTGTTTTTTATTTTCTCCCACCTGGAGGGCCATTCTGCGGTCATCTCTGCGGACCGCATGTCAAGAATGCGATCGCATTCCTATCCGCATTCCGGTGTCGGGCTCCTATCTTTTTTTCTAATTTTAAAAAACGACCCCAATTCACTACAACACCCCTCCCTTCATTTTTAACCATTTTCTGAACAAAATTAGAGAGAGGGGAGAGAGGGTTCTTGAGAGAGAAAGCTTCATCTTTATGAATTAGATTTTCAAATTCACTCAGGCCTGAAAATTTTAAGTAATCATCGTCTTCTTCATTCTAATAGGTAAGAATCCCCAAACCCTTTCCATTAGTTTTCAGGTTTTAAACAAAAGGGGACTCTCATGAATTGTTTCTTGAAAATATAAGTTGATACCTTGCATGCATGATCATTAATGTCCATGATCTAGTAAGAGGAAGTGGGTTGGAGTGAAAATTCACAAAGAAGGGGTTGGCAATCTAAGGGGTCACATAGCATTCGATAAAATGCCTAAGAGAGTTCGAATTGTATAAATGATTCCCAATTCTAAGATAAATGTGTTACATTATGAACTAGATTGACGGTACTAGACGGTTCGATGAATTGTGAATAGAGGTTAAAAGGAATTTTGACTCCAGGTATGTATGGCTAACTTTAACCTTTGTAGAATCCTCTTGTTGGGTCCGAGCATACGGCATGTTTACCATGTTTGAAAATATGTGAATTGATTGTTCAAATGTGTTGAGACGTAAGATTCTATTCTCTTATTGTCCTAGTTGATTGTCATACTACCATGCTATATGAGATTATGAAAAGTGTTTTGATGTGCCTATCTTATTATGTGCAAAGCTCGTAAATGCTCGAGGGTATCGATATGAAAGTATGTGTTAATGAATGAAAGAATGTTATTGTGCCCAAGTGTGGGAATGTATGTGATGGCTAAAAATCGTGCGTGGTAAGTAATGAAAAAGGGTATTGTGAAAGGATGTAAATGAGTTAAACGATTATGCAACACCGTGTACATGAATTACTGATTGGCAAGGGTCATTGTGCCTTGAGCTCAAATAGCGAATTGTTGATGTGAACTTGTGTTCCTTGAAATGAAGAATTCTTGTGATTTAATGGTTTAAGGTTGTTGTTACGAAATATGATTGTCAGGCGGGATCGGGTTGCGCACCACAACACGAAGTAATAAGGATGATGGGTTGTGGTGATAAGGGTGGCCGAGGTAATAAGGGTGGACGAGGTAATAAGGATGGAATGTGAACATTATCACTATTGAAATGAAAATCTATGAAACTCTTGAATATGGTGATGTTGAAGGGGGAAAAGGAGAGATTGTGAAACTTGTTAATCTTGGTTTTTTCTTTCCACGAGCATTGATTAATTGGTTCTGTTACTGTATCTTATTTGTGTATTGTTAGATTGTACTTGGGATAAATTTTGTTCATACATATTAGTACTATTCCACAGTAGTAACGTCCCTTTTGGCGGGGGCGCTACATTTTCTTATATGAATGTAGGTGGTTCTACAGCAGGTAATTCAGCCCACCGTCAGTAGTGCCTCCTCTCCTTTTCGTCAGCTGTTCTGGTGAGACCCACTTCCTCCCGGGGCCACGTGTGGCTCATGTCGCCTTATTTTGAGTTTATAGTGTAGTGTAAGGTATAGTCGGGGCCTTGTTGCCGGAAATTATTATATAAATCTTTTGTATTCGTAGAGGCTCTGTAGACACCATGTGGATAATGTACATGTGTGTTTTGGGTAGTAAGCGTACGGTTCAGAATGTTGGTCCACGTTGTAAATGTTGTATGTACTTTGTAAGCATTTGGATCATATGTTGGTTTTGATGAAAAGGGAGAAATGAAATCAGATCGTAAGTTTATGCTTAATTGTTAATTGCTACTTCACATGAGTAATGTATATCAATATCACGGGGTAGCACGTGGGATAGGTGAGGCAAATCTAGGTCCGCTTGACTGGGGTCACCTGGTTGAGCGCCGGTCGTGTCCCTTGATTTTAGGGTGTGACAAACTTGGTATCAGAGCCTAAGGTTTTAAAAGTGTCCTAGGATGTCTCAGAGCCGTGTCTAATAGAGCCTTTCTTATCGGTGTGCTATTGACCACATCTATAATTAGGGGGCTACATGGACATTTAGGAAACACCCTTTTCATTGTTATTCTATATCATGTGGTGAAGTGGAAAGTGAAAATATTCTTGTCTATCTCGTGCTCTGTTCCAAAATTTTCAGTAATGGCACCAAAGAAGAGAGATCGACTCAGCCTAGAGGCCAATGCCCCCCAAAGTGTGGCTGTGAATTTTGTACCCGAAGGTGCGGGTGAGAGCGAATCCCCGACCTTGAATCCACCTGGCCTTTCTGTTCCAGACCAGAGTATTCTTATTCCTACTGCGGTGGAGTGTGCTGCAACCCCTTCCGCTGGTATTCCAAATCCTTGTTCAGTTCCAGCTTCAGGTCCCGACACTTCCGATGGGAACCTCAGAGGAGCTATTTATATGTTGAATCAGTTAGTGGCCGCTCAGGCCCAAAGATCTCATGCTTCCCCTGCGCCCTCTAGCGGACAGAGAGATTCCTCTGGTTCTAGAGTCAACCAGTTTCTGCGGTTGGCCCCTCCAGAGTTCTCGGGCATTGATCCAAAGGCCGATCAGCAAGATTTTCTAGATGAGATGTACAAGACACTTCGTGTTATGAAGGCTACAGAGACAAAGGTGGTTGATTTAGCATCTTACAGGTTGAGGGGAGCAGCGTATTCATGGTTTGAGATGTGGGAGAATTCCCGTGGGGAGGGAAGTCCTCCGGTGAGATGGGATGAGTTCGTTGATGCTTTCATGGATCACTTCTTGCCTGCCGAGACTATGGTAGCCCATGCTACGGAGTTTGAGGTCCTCAATCAGGGTAACATGAGTGTGTGGGAGTACCACATGGAGTTCGTGAGATTGTCCAAGTAAGCTCCTCCGTTTGTATCGACTATGAATAACAGAGTTCGACGGTTTGTTCAGGGCCTCAGTCCATTGGTTGTGAATGAAGCTGCTACAACTGCCTTGCACTCAGACATGAATTATGGTAAGAAAGTGGAATTCGCCCAGGCCACAGAGGCTAGAAAATTGAAGATAAGGTCGGAGAGGGAGAGTATTAGCAGGGCCCGGTCAGCGGGCCACTCGGGGAGTTCAATTGGAGGGGGGAGACAAGTTCAGGGGAGAGGACCATCAGGGCCATCCCAGTCTTATGCTCAGTCCTCATCCACTGCACCACCATCAGTACACTGTTATCAGGGGAGCAGTCGTTGGGGACCAGGATCAGATAGTATGAGGCCCCATCAGTCCGGTCATCCAGGAGGGAGGTTCCAACAGAAGAGGAGGGCTATGTGACCTAAGTGTGGGAGGTTCCATACCGAGCCTTGTTACCTGGATATCCCGGTATGCTACGGGTGTGGGGTGAGAGGTCATATTCGGCGGGATTGTCGTGCGCCCAGTCAGGGCATGGGTAGTGGTTTTGCTCAGCCGTCCGGTTCTTCAGCCGCCGGATCTTCAGTACGTCCTCCAACTCTAGCAAGGCGTGGTGCAGTTAGGGGTGGAGTACGAGGTAGAGGTGAACCCAGTCGTTTCTATACTTTGAGTGGTCGCCAGAGTGCGGGGGCTTCTCCAGATGTTATTACAGGTATTCTGACGATTCAAGCACTTGGTGTTTATGCTCTTATTGATCCGAGGTCCTCTTTATCATATGTTACCCCATTTATTGCTTCAAGTTTTGGGATAGAACCCGAACAGCTTCATGAGCTGTCCTCTGTGTCGACTCCTGTTGGTGATTCCGTTACAGCCGCACGAGTCTATAGGAATTGTGTTGTCACGGTGTGTGGTCAAGATACCACGACCGATCTTATCGAACTTGGGATAATAGATTTGATGTTATCATGGGAATGGATTGTCTTTACTCGTGCTTTGCTAAACTCGACTGCCAAACCAGAATTATGAGGCTAGAGTTTCCTAATGAGTCAGGTATTGAGTGGAAAGGGAATGGTGTGGTGCCAAAGGGTAGGTTTATTTCCTACCTTAAGGCCTCGAAGATGATTTAAAAGGGGTGTGTTTATCATTTGGTCCGGGCTGCAGACACCACTTTAGAAGTGTCTTCCCCCGAGTCCGTCCCAGTCGTGAATGAGTTTCTTGAAGTATTTCCGGACGAGCTTCCAAGGATTCCGCCAGATAGAGAGATCGATTTTGGGGTTGATGTATTGCAAGATATGCAACCAATATCTATTCCACCATACAGAATGGCGCCAGTAGAGTTGAGGGAGTTAAAGGAGCAGTTGAAAGACTTATTAGAGAAGGGGTTCATTCGGCCGAGTGTGTCGCTGTGGGGCGCTCTGGTTCTTTTCATCAGGAAGAAGGATCGGTCACTTCGGATGTGTATTGATTATCGGCAGATCAACCAAGCCACTATCAAAAACAAGTATCCATTGCCTCGGATAGATGATTTGTTCGACCAATTGCAGGGTGCGAGGTTTTTCTCCAAAATTTATTTACGGTCGGGGTATCACTAGTTGAAGATCAGAGAGCAGGATATTCCTAAGACCGCCTTCAGAACTCGTTATGGCCATTTTGAATTTTTGGTAATGTCTTTTGGACTGATCAATGCTCCAGCGGCTTTCATGGATCTTATGAATCGGGTTTCAAACTGTTTCTTGACTCCTTCGTGATTGTTTTTATTGATGACATCCTTGTCTACTCGCGGAGACGGGAGGATCATGCTAATCACCTTAGGGCAATTCTGTAGACTCTTCATCAGCACCAATTGTATGCCAAGTTTTAAAATGTGAATTTGGTCGGAGTCAGTCGCATTTTTGGGTCATGTTGTTTCCAGAGAAGGGATTAAGGTTGATCCCCAGAAGATCACAGCGGTGAAGGATTGGCCTAGACCAACGACCTCGATAGAGATTCGCAGTTTCTTGGGGCTAGCTGTGTATTATCGGAGGTTTTGTGGAGGGATTCTCACCTCCCCGTTGACTAAATTGACGTAGAAAGCAACTAAGTTCCAACGGACCGACGCTTGTGATAAGAGCTTTCAGGAATTGAAATCAAGATTGACTTCGGCACCGGTGTTGACTTTGCCGAAGGCAAGGAGGGATTTGTGGTTTGTTGTGATGCTTCAAGGGTTGGTTTGGGATGTGTGCTGATGCAACACGGGAAGGTTATATCCTATGCTTCCAGGCAACTCAAGAATCACAAGAAGAATTATCCGACGCATGATTTAGAACCCTCTGCAGTTGTGTTTGCATTAAAAATCTTGCGGCATTATTTATATGGGGTCCATGTGGACGTGTTCTCAGACCACAAGAGTCTCCAATATTTGTTCAAGCAGAAGGAGTTGAATTCAAGGCAGTGACGATGGTTAGAATTGCTTAAGGATTATGATATGTACATTTTGTACCATCCAGGGAAGGCGAATGTGGTGGCCGACGCTCTCAATTGGAAGTCTATGGGTAGTTTGGCTTATTTGAAAGTGGATCAAAGGCCTATAGCCCGAGAGATTTATAAATTGGCCAGTATGGGGGTCTTTCTCTCGACCTCAGACGAGGGAAATATTATGGTTTATAATGGGGCAGAATCATCACTTGTAGCTGAAGTCAAGGAAAAGCAGTATATGGATCCAGCATTGGCACAATTGAAGGAGGCCGTTTTGAATAGTAAGATTTCGGCATTTTCACTCGGTAGCGATGATGGTGTTTTATGGTGCCAAGGAAGGCTATGTGTTCCTGATGTGGATAATCTTCGGGAGAGGGTGATGGCGGAAGCTCACAATTCCAACTATGTGCACCTAGGTTCTACGAAAATGTATCAAGATCACTGGGAAGTTTATTGGTGGAGCAGTATGAAGAGAGGTGTGGCAGACTTTGTATCTAAATGTCCGAATTCTCAGAATGTGAAGGCCGAGCATCAGAGGCCCGGTGGGTTAACTCAACTTTTGGAAATTCCAATGTGGAAATGGGAAATGATCAACATGGATTTAGTGGTATTACCTTGCACTCAGTGCAAGTTCGACTCGATTTGGGTGATAGTGGATCGACTCACGAAATCAGCTCATTTCTTGCCAGTCAAGTCCACCGATACTGTAGAATAGGACGCTCAATTGTATATCAAGGAAATAGTCAGGCTTCATGGTACTCTAGTTTCTATTATCTCAGATCGAGGAGCCCAAATCACGACTAATTTTTGGAGGAAAATTTAGCAAGGTTTGGGTACTCAGGTAAATATCAGCATGGCTTTCCATCCGCAGACTGATGGCCAGGCAGAGCGGACTATTCAGACGCTTGAAGATATGTTACGGGCTTGTGTGTTGGACTTGAAGGGTTGTTGGGGTGATCATTTAAAGCTTATCGAATCTGCTTACAATGACATCTTTCACGCTAGTATTCAGATGGCTCTATTTGAGGCATTGTACAGAAGAAGGTGTAGATCTTTGATTGGGTGGTTCGAGGTTGGTGAAGCAGAATTGTTAGGGCCAGATCTTGTGCACCAGGCATTGGAAAAATTCAGAGTCATTCAAGAGAGGATGAAAACCGCTCATAGACGTCAAAAATCCTATGCGGACGTTCGTCGAAGAGAATTGGAATTCCAAGTAGATGATTGGGTATTCTTGAAGGTATCTCCCATGAAGGGAGTGATGCGGTCTGGGAAGAAAGGGAAATTGCGCCCAAGGTATGTCGGGCCATATCAGATTGCTCAAAGGATAGGACATGGGGCTTATAGGTTGGAATTACCCCCTGAATTGTCATTAGTGCATTCGGTGTTCCACATGTCTATGTTGAAGAAAGTGGTTGGAGATCCATCAGTCATCGTGCCAATAGAGACTATTGAGGTTAATGAAGAAATATCGTATGATGAGGTTCTGGTTGCTATTCGTGATAGACAAGTCCGTAGATTGAGGAACAAAGAATTTCCTTCAGTTAAAGTATTGTGGCAAAGTAAGCACGTTGAGGAAGCCACGTGGGAAGCGGAAAATGAGATGAAAGAGAAATATCCCCATTTGTTTGAATAAGTCTAGTAGTGTTCGTCCGAACTTTCATCTCTAAGCAAATTATATTTTATGTTCAGTTTTGTGCACAAGCACCCCATCTTCCCCTAATTTCCTTATTGTTGTAATTTCCCAATATGTGAGGAAACTGAACCCGATGTTACTATTCGGGTAGTGTGCAACCCTTGAGGTAAATGAAATTTTTGTAGAGCTTATGTGTTGTAGGTTGGTAATGATTAATTGAAATGAATATGGTGTATTGAGGTGATTGGGTTGTATAGGACTCATCAAAATGACCAAGTTATGTGCAAGAATGTGAATCATGTGCAAATTTGTGGTGTAAGAAGAATGAGTTATGTGTAGTTGACAAAATGATTGGATATTTGCAAATTGTTGAGGTAACAACTTTATGTGTGAGTTATTGGGTGATTAAAAGTGTATAATGGTGCTTGGAAATGTGTTTCGGGGGCTCTCTAACAGGTAGATAGGTCTAATTACAAAGGGAACTCTGGCGAAATTTTTCTGAAAATATTGGAGTTAGTGAAAATCTGAAAGTTTGCATATCATGCTTTCAAAACTAATTTATTTCCAAAATCCTCATTCGAGGATGAATGATTTTAAGGGGAGGAGGATGTAAAGACCCGTAAAATTTTCTTGTTTAAAATAATGCCCAAATGAGTCCCCAAGTTATTTTTATTGTGAAAATTTTTAAAACGGACCTAAATTGAGTAAAAAGTACCCCGGGACTTAAAGAATAAAATTTTCCAGAAAGTAGGCATTATGCAACGCGCTATGCGATCGCATAACGTGTATGTGGACCACATAATGGTCGCATACACGGACAGATCACTGCCCCATTTGAGGACGACTATGCGGTCCAAAATGCGATTGCATTTCGGTTCTGCGGACCGCATAACTGTCGCATTATTGCCCTTTGATTTTTGGGAGGGAGGTTATGCGATCGCATAACATGTATGTGGACCGCATAGCTGACCGCATTCCGGTGTCGGGCTCTTTTTTTTCTAATTTTAAAACCCGACCCCAGTTTATTAAAACACCCCTCCCCTTCATTTTCAACAATTTTCTGAACAAAATTAGAGAGAGGGGAGAGAGGGTTCTTGAGAGAGAAAGCTTCATCTTTATCAATTAGATTTTCAAAGTCACCCAGGCTTGGATATTTCGAGTAATCATCTTCTTCTTCATTCTAACAGGTGAGAATCCCCAACCCCTTTCCATTAGTTTTCAGGTTTTAAATAAAAGGGGACTCTCATGAATTGATTATTTAAAATATAAGTTGATACCTTCGATGCATGATCATTAATGTCCACGATCTAGTAAGAGGAAGTGGGTTAGAGTGAAAATTCACAAAGAAGGGGTTGGCAATCTAAGGGGTCACATAGCATTCGATAAAATGCCTAAAAGAGTTCGAATTGTATTCGTGATTCCCAATTCTAAGATAAATGTGTTACATTATGAACTAGATTAACGGTACTAGACAGTTCGGTGAATTGTGAATAAAGGTTAAAAGGAATTTTGACTCCAGGTATGTATGGCTAACTTTAACCTTTGTATAATCCTCTTGTTGGGTCCGATCATACGGCATGTGTACCTTGTTTGAAAATATGTGAATTGGTTGTTCAAATGTGTTGAGACGTAAGATTCTATTCTCTGATTGTCCTAGTTGATTGTCATACTACTGTGCTATATGAGATTATGAAAAGTGTTTTGATGTGCCTATCTTATTATGTGCAAAGCTCGTAAATGCTCGAGGGTATCGATATGAAAGTATGTGTTAATGAATGAAACAATGTTATTGTGCCCAATTGTGGGAATGTATGTGATGGCTAAAAACCGTGCGTGGTAAGTAATGAAAAAAGGTATTGTGAAAGGATGTAAATGAGTTGAACGATTATGGAAACACCGTGTACATGAATTACTGCTCGGTGAGGGTCATTGTGCCTTGAGCTCAAATAGCGAATTGTTGATGTGAACTTGTGTTCCTTGAAATGAAGAATTCTTGTGATTTAATGGTTTGAGGTTGTTGTTACGAAATATGATTTTCAGGTGGGATTGGGTTACACGCCGCAACACGAAGTAATAAGGATGATGGGTTGTGGTGATAAGGGTGGTCGAGGTAATAAGGGTGGCCGAGGAATAAGGATGGAATGTGAACATTATCAGTATTGAAATGAAAATCTATGAAACTCTTGAATATGGTGATGTTGAAAGGGGAAAAGGAGAGATTGTGAAACTTGTTAATTTTGGTCGTTTCTTTCCACGTGCATTGATTAATTAGTTGTATTACTGTCTCTTATTTGTGTATTGTTTTATTGTTCTAAGGATAAAGTTTGTTCATACATACTAGTACTATTCCACAGTACTAACGTCCCTTTTGCCGGGAGCGCTACATTTTCCTATATTAATGTAGGTGGTTCTACAGCAGGTAATTCAGCCCACCGTCAATAGTGCCTCCTCTCCTTTCCGTCAACTGTTCTGGTGAGCCCCACTTCCTCCCGGGGCCACGTGTGGCTCATGTCGCCTTATTTTGAGTTTATTGTGTAGTGTAAGGTATAACCGGAGCCTTGTTACCGGCAAGTATTATATAAATCTTTTGTTTTCGTATAGGCTCCATAGACACAATGTGGGTAATGTACATGTGTATTTTGGGTAGTAAGCGTACGGTTCAGAATCGTGGTCCACGTTGTAAATGTTGTTTGTAATTTGTAAGCATTTGGATCATATGTTGGTTTTGATCAAAAGGTAGAAATGTAATCAGATCGTAAGTTTATGCTTAAGTCTTAATTGCTAGTTCACATGAGTAATGTTTATTGATATCACGGGGTAGTACGTGGGATAGGTGAGGCAAATCCAGGTCCGCTTGACTGGGGTCACCCGATTGAGCGCCGGTCGTGTCCCTCAATTTTGGAGCGTGACATACAATATTGGAAGGATTCCGACCACGAGTCGTGTGTGAGAAAGAGGCCTAAAAAGAGAATGCCCTGGCCTTTGGGATTCATTCACAGAACAGTTGCCTAGATGGCAAGAGGAGTACCAAAGTATTCACAAGAGCTATGGGTTATGAGAATGACAAGTGCATCAGTAAACATTCGAGGACGAATGTTCCAAAAGGGGGAATGATGTTACACCCCATATTTTCGTACGTGAAAGTACGCCATAAATAAATTGATGAAAGGTCATAAATGAGATGTTACATCTCACATTTTTGTACGTTAAAATTTCGTCGTAGGTTAATTGACGTATGTTCGGGAATGAGATTATTTTGAGATTATAAGCATTATGCTATTTCAAACAAGTAATAAGTAAATTCATGAAAGTTAGAGGGTAATAAAATCGAAGAAAATGAATTTTCATCGAAGTTTGACATTTTGGGATAAAATACAGTCCGAGCTAAAATGCCCGGTATTTATGGACTAGTGCCATACAAGGTACTACATGAGCATTATAGTAAGGTGTATAAGGTGTGTTTAAAGTGATTAGTATTTTAAGTAATTTGAGATCATTCATAATTATGTGGATAATCGGGTAATTATTAATTTTAATGGGAGATTAACAATTAATTAAGATGTTGGTGGTTAATTGGTTGGGAATGGGTAAACATCAATTTGGCAGCAACATAAATCAACTAAGTGACTCTTAAATCATTCTTCAAGGTGGCAAGGACTAATCATCCTAGTGGGGCCCACACCTAAAGGTTAAAAATGACCTCTCTTATTCACCGAAATGAATCGCTCACCTCTACTACTTTAAGAGATTCCTTATCTCATTTTTGGATGAAAGATGTGATTAAGAATGCCTCTTCAAATTCACAAATACATAGAATGGAATGTGATAGCTTCAGCAAAGACGTTGATTTGATATATCAACGAAATAACTTCAAATGTTTCATACGAAGGCTATTTAATACTATAGAAACGTGGGATTTACGATTCTAAAGGAGTACGGTGCAATCTTTCTCAAGAATATCATACAGATTGTTCCCTATTTCGATCTTGTTGTTACATGTTTCGTCGTGATTGGCGTGTGTTAGAAGGATTGTCAAGAGAATCGGTTCAGGTATGTTAAGGCTAAACCTTTCCTTAATTTTATCATGATCTCGTAATTACATATGTTTGATAACGAGGCATAAAGAGAAGTCCATACTCCCAAATTTATATACATTATCCTAGTCTCCTAAGTTACAATATTCTCCCTTATCGGGAATTCATATTCAGTTGAGCATTGTTTTCTTCCAGTTAAGAGAGAAGAGAGTCTATGTATACATTATTATAGTATTTTCATTACCATCGAGCTATAATTGATGAGCAGGACCCTATTGGGAAACCTCTTATCAGATGGTAAGTTATATACCGAGCCTACTGTGGCCGAGCACCTCTGAGTGAGCCTAGAATGGCCGAGATACAGAGCCTAGTATGGCCAAGCGCCTATGAGCGAGCCTACTACGGCAGAGCAGTTATATATATCAAGCCCTATAAGGCCGGACAACTATTTTACTTACTATATTGAGAGAGCTGAGTCAGTATCAACAGGTAAGCATATCTTCTGATTATATTTGACTCCTAGTTACTTTCAGTTATTATAGTATATGTTCAGTTTCAGCTTTCAGTTATTCTGTTCTCCTTCCATACTCGGTACATTATTTCGAACTGACGTCTCTTTTGCCAGGGCCGCCGCCGCATTTCATGCGTGCAGGTTCAGAAAGACAGACGAGTAGACCTCCTCAGTAGGTATTGCCCGAGTTCAGCTTGATCAGTAAGCTCCGCGTCCTTTGGAGTTGCCGGGTATACAGTTTTATATATATCTTATGTATATATGTATTTATATGTTATGGATAGATGGGGGCCCTGTTTCGATCACAGTACATCCATCAGTAGAGGCTTGTAGACATATCCTGTCAGTTAGTGCAGTATGTTGGGTTTGTAAGCCTTGTATGTGTATTTTGCTGGTTTGTCAACTATAGTAGTTATGATGGCCTTGTCGGCCCAGGTTTATATTGATGTTTAGCCAGCGTTAGCTTCCGTGTAGTTTTATATTTTTGCTTGGCAAATTGTCCTGCAATATGGCCATGACCAAAGTATGACATTATATGTTCAGAGTCCCTTAGTCGCAAGTTGGTACGCAAGGATAGGTAAGGCACTGGGTTCCGGTCTCGCCCCCCAGATTCGGGCCGTGACACACTAACAGTTCCATAGCCTCCTAACGATAAGTACACACGTCTACGCACTGATCCACGAGACTCTACTAAACTTGCTTGTGATTTATAGAACCTATGAACCTAGAGCTCTGATACCAACTGGTCACGACCCATATTTCCCTCTGTAGGATATCGTGATGGAACCTAGTCTCTAAGACTAAGTAAGCCTAACATTCATGCAGAAATAACTAAGATAATAATTAAAGTCTCAAAACTCAACAACTAATATAAAGAAATCTCTACAACTCAGTATATGTATATATGTGTGTATGTATGTGTGTGTGTGTATATATATAATAGCCCAAAAACCCAGCGAAATACAAATCACAAGCTCTATGAAGTGATATTGAATATCTCTATACATCAGAGGCTAATAAAATATAAGGAAATAAAATAATCTAGGTAGAGGGGGATTCCAAGGCTTGCGGACGCCGGCTAGTATACCTTGAAGTCTCCATAGTTGAGCTCTCGCTAATACCTCGGCTGGTAGGAGGTTTCTAGATCTGCACAAAAGATGTGCAAAATCGTCGCATGAGTACACCACAATGGTATTCAGTAAGTCACAAGCCTAAACTCGGTAGAGTAGTGACGAGGTCAGGTCAAAGCCCTACTAGAATAAATAAGCAAAATTGTACAAGTGTAAGGACAGGTAGTAATGGTGGGAATGAAATTGAAACAACAATTACATATCAAGTTTAGATACACGGAAATAAATCAAGTAATTCAACAGGGATAAAAAAAGGAATGATATGCTAAGGAAACAAAACAATCAAAGCCAAGTGAAGCAATAGAGAAATACCAACAGTAGTCACTACCGAGGTACCACCTCGTAGTCTCAAATCACAAGAATAATTCACAATATCTCCTTAAATAACTGCGGAAGCGGTGCATTTAGTTTTAAAAATTATTTTCCCGAAATAGCATCCCGCATTTTAGCCCACCTTATCACACCGCATGACTTCTAGTAGTTCCCCTACTAGCCACGCGTATCAAGCCCATCTTATCTCACCGCATGCGCTTCAATCCCAAAACCTTATACCGCCGCATGCGTATCAATATCACACCGTATCACAAACCGCACCTCAAGTGCCCCATATCACAACCTGCCAAGGAACCAACAATAACAATGTTTTCATAGTAAAGAGCCCATGGCTCAACCACAATGTACACAAGAGTCTCAACAATAACAACTTGAAGTGAATAACTCAACAAAATAGAATTTCACAAATTAACACTTTTCTTCAATGTGAATCACGGCCTTTATAACTCAATACCATTTCAACAACAATATATTGCAAGAATAACAACTTCTAGTAAAGAGTTCAAAGGTTGAATAATGAATATGGAATAAAGGAAATAAGAACTTCAACCAAACATGTAGAGAAATTAGCATGTAAGAGATAAGACAAGTAGAACATGTGAAACTTGATTAATGATGTTGAATATAACATGTGAAGATGATTCATTTAAGGCATGTAAGGAATATATATAGCTAAAACCGGTAAATTTCCACATTTAGCCTGTGTACACACTTATCACCTTGCGTACACGGATTCCACACATCACAATTGTCACAAACAACACCAATCCTAAGGGGTACCCCCACATAAGGTTAGGCAAGACACTTACCTCAAAACATGCTAACTCAATCCACTAGTAGGCCTTTACCTCGATTATCCAACTCCAAACGACTCAAATCTTGACAAAACAACTTCATACTATAAATAAAAACTATAGGAAGCTAATTCGAATAATAAAGCTACAATCTTTGCAAAGAAATAAAACATTAACTCAAAAAGTCAACACGGGCCCGTGTCTCAGACCCGACCAAAATTACAAAATCCGAACACCCATTTAATCACGAGTCCAACCATACAAGAATTACTTAAGTTCGACCTCAAGTTTAGGAAGTTTTCACAATTTTTCCCCAAATTTCATGAAATATAGACCAATCCGGCTCAGAATCACTTACCTCAATGTTTTCCTTGAAAAACTCTCGAAATATTGCCTCACACCAAGCTCTCTAGGTCCAAAATATGAAAATGAGATAAACCTTAATTTTTGAAATTTTATTCTGCTGCCTAGTGATTTCCTCTTTGTGATCGCGGAAAATCCCTCCTGATCACGAATAATAAAGATGTTTCCCTCAAAAAATGGCGTATGCGAATGCGATCCAAAGGTCGCGAATGTGGTGAGTAAAATTCCAATGCTTCATAAGCGCGGTCCAACATATGCGGTCTCGTAGAGCAACGTGTCAGCATTTCCAGGCATCTTCTTCCTTCATCGCCAACACGACACCACTCACGCATTCGCGATTCTTTGCCATCTAGGGATCACATAGAAAAAATTCACGTCGGCCATTCATAATGCTTCACGATTGCTAGAAGTTGTGGCTCCCTTCTAGCGATCGCAAAAGAGGAAACCAGACTCATAAAACCAGCAATCTCACAAAGCCAAAATGAAGCCAAACTTGATATGAATAACACCCGAGGCCCCCGAGACCCTAATCAAACATACCAATAAGTCCTAAAATATCATACAAACACACTTAAAGCGTCATATCACATCACACAACGCTAGAACGATGAATCACGCATCGATTCAAGCATAAGGAACTTATGAACTTCCAAATTTCAAAAAAACTCTGATTGACTTAAAATTTTGCACACAATCATAAATGACATGAAATACCTATTCCAACTTCCAGAATAAGAATCCGACCCTGATATCAATAAGGTCAACTCCCAATTAAACTTTCCCACATTCTAAACCTTCAATTTTCCAACTTTTTCCAGTTCACACCGTAATGACCTACGGACCTCCAAATCAATATTTGGACTTGAACCTAAGTGTAAAATCGCCATAAAGAGCTATTGGAACAGTCAAAACTCCATTTCGGAGTCATCTACATAAATTCAAACTACGGTCAAGTCTACAACTTAAACCTCCAACTTAGTGACTTCGTGTCCTATTGAAGTTTGAAAAGCACCCGAAACCAAAACCAAACATCCCTAGAAAGTCAAATAATCACAATATAACATAGAAGAGGCAATAAATAGGGAATCAGGGACAAAATACTCAAAATGATCGGTCGGGTCATTATAACAAGTGTCTAGTAGTCTTGTGGATCGGTATGATGACGCCTGTGCCTATCTTCGAGAGACTACAGGGCATTTAGGATAAAATTCCCATCTTTCTTTCCTTATTCTATTAGATGTTTACCTCAAAAAATGATATTAAAAATTATATTTGATTTTTGGTTTTAAAACTATGTGATTTATTCTAATACTAGTTAAGGATCAAGAAATGATAAGCTTAAATAAGAAGAATGTGATAGCTAAACCAATGTTGTAACATAATTGGGGGCCTCAAGCTCAGAAACCTCAGGGGTATCGAGGTTAGTCTTTAGCAGTAAATTGTGAACAATAAATGAAGAAAAATAAAGCAGAGGAATAATGTTGTGCACGTTAAACAAGAAGAGAAGAGTAGAATGTTCCATTGCAGTGAAAAATATCCCTTTACAAATTATTGGGGTCCCCTTTATATAGGAGGGGAAAACCGTAATATGGTACATTTCTAATTATGACAAAGAAACTATTGGTACAACTGTATAATGGCTTAGTACGGATTTTTATTATCCCTCGCAGACCTTATCAGTCTTAACCACGTGCCCTTGGAAAACTCTCGCCTTTCCATGACGGTCATCGATTTTCTATAGCTACGAGATAGACCATGATGGGCCTTCGATGTGATTTCCCAAAGTGTGCATTCTGGGAGGCTCGAAGCATAATAGAGACCTCGAAATCGGGATCCTCAAATTTCGGCCGTATACAGATAGTCCCTGTATTTCTTAGAATGAAATGATAAGAAACGATTTGAATTCTCGACCCTTCGATGCTCTTTATGATGACATCACTCCTATGACGTAAGCTCTGAAATGACTGAAGCGCCCCGCCTGTTCTCTTCCCCAAAAGCCAAAATTGGTCGTTAGGGACGGTTGGCCATCAATATCAATGAACAATCGCCATTTTTCTCTTATATATACTCGCTTCCCTCTCTCATTAAGAACTTTACCATTCTGCAGCAACTATTTTCTTCTATAGCTTCCCTTTCACACCAGTTCTTCCACCGTATTAGTTCAAAGTTGTGTTGCTTTTTTCATCTTCTGCTTCCTTTTATAAAGAAATTATGGATAAAACCTCCAAATCCGTTCCTCATAAAGAAGGAATCTCAATTTCTACTTCCCGTCCGGCCAATGGCAAACCGCCGGCGCTCAATGAGATCGTTTCGAGCAGCTTTTCCTTGAAGAAGGACTTTACCATAGAAAAACCCCCGATGTCCCTAGCCGTCGAGAACACGCCTCGAGGTATGTAAGATCAATTAAGGAGAGGAACCTCGAAGCTGTGAGGAGATAGTGTAGATGGGGGGAAGAGGTCGTTCTGCAAATACCCTCTCGTAAAGAGGATATTACAACCTACGTAGAGAAGTTTCTGACCGTGTATACATATCCCTTTACATTAGGTCCCCTCGATCCACTCGTGCTCGAGTTCTGCCAAAGGTACCAAGTTACCCTGGCCCAGATCCATCCATCCTTCTGGCAGATCGTGATAATGATGGGGTTTTTTGCTGAAAAGGCTGTGATCGAGTTCACTCTCAGCCCAACCTCATTCGATTGTATAGACCTCGGCATTTCCGAGGTCTAATCAAGATCCAAATCCGGTCCACCAAATCCTTCTTTTATGGTAACGACGAGGATATGGATTGAGGTTGGATGAGCCGATTCATCCGAGTGAGGACCATTGACGTCATCCCCACAGAGTTCCTACCATTCCCCGAGAAATGAAACTTCACACGTGAGTAAAATGTTGTGCTTTATTTCCCTCTCATTAATTTTGCTAGACTTCATATTACTTTTCCTTTTCTCTTCTCTCTGCGGTCCCGTGGATGCCTCACGCGATCCTCGATCTCGAGGACTGGGCTCACAAATTGGCAGCTACTTTGACATATGACAAATGCAAGTGGCAGTATTTGTCGAAGGGCAAGTGGGAGGCGAAGCACCATGGTACGTATTACACTACTTCTTCCTTAGTGAAAATACCTTTCTTCATATGATCTAACTTCTTGGTCGCAGATATTGGTGAGTTTTCTCAGATAAGGCCACCCCCGCCCGAGGAGGAAGAAGTACCCTCGGCTTCAAAGTCAAAGAAAGACAATAAGAGAAAAAGATCCTCGAAGAGCGAGGATGCTCGAAGCAAAACGGAGCCTTCTTGGAGGCGCAAGAAGAATGTAATCATCAACGAGGATTTTGAATTTTCCCACCGGTACGTGGGCAATGATGATGACGAGCTGGAGGGTTCGACGTTGGTGACTCGAACCAGAAAGACTTCCGAGGCTGTTAGGACTTTCAGAACCAAGGTTTCTAGCCTCGAGGGAGGAATTCCAAAAGAAATAAGGGATGAAGGCCCTTCATCACCTGACTTGGAAACTGCCTCTCAGACTTCGGGAAAACCCCGAAGGGAGTGGGCTTCGACACACTCACCCCAACCAGAGCACCTCGGGTGATTTCCCCGAGGCCGTGACAGCAGGTCACTCACCGTCATTTCCATCTTCTCTGAAAATACTATAAGGGACGCTTGGAACTTGAAGATGCCCGAATTAAGCGGACTCCCAAGTGAAAACGACCCTTTTTAGGGTTTCTTTACTAGGGTCAATGAGGCCGAACCAGAAGATGCAAACTCGATCTTGAAGAAGGCTCAACGGCTTTTCTCAATTGTAAGTTTCTAATATCTCCAAAAACTTTCTAACTTCATACTTTCCTCTTTTATCTAATCGAAAATCCCTTTCTGTAGGCCTTCGACAAGTTTAAAACTAAGTTGAGTCACTATGAAGCTGAGTTGCATAGGTCCTCGAATGAGGAGAAGTCCCTCGGGCTTTTATGTGACAAGAATGAAAAGGAGTTGAGGCATTTTCGGTCTGAGTTGGACAGAGCACGTGAGTATGAGGACAAGCAAGGAAGCAGGTAACTTCTATTTTGAAAATATACGGGCTCATTTGCCCGTATTTGAGGCTAACACTTCAATGACTCAGTTGCAGCATAAGGTAGAAATGCTGGAACATCTACGGGGTGAGGTCGCCCAAGTCAACTCTGAATGCAATGAATGGAAGGCACAAATGGACTTCCTCGCTTCGGCCAAAAAGGATGCATTGGCAAAAGTGTCTGCTCTCGAAATTCAACTTCGTAACACTCGAGAGAGAAATTCAGTTCAAGCGGGCAGGATAACTAAACTCGAGGCTGGTCTCACAAAAGTGAAAGACGGGGTTGTGGAAGCCCAAGCCGAAGCCAAAGAGATACAAGCCAAAGCCGATAATATGGTAGCCATCTATTTGAAAGATGCTACTAATGCTAAAATTGAGTTGAGGGGGGGCTCCGGCCGACAGAAGAGAAGCAACGACTATGTCCGATGCATATCCCGGAGGTAAACCCTCGAGGAGATCCATGCCAAGGGCTTCGATCTCTCAAAGGAGATAGAGCAGGCCAAGGCAGACAAGACTGATGCCAAGTTCCTCCTTTCTTTTGATGACGAAGCCGATGTTGAACATGATGAAGAAGAGGTTAACGAGGAGGCTTCCGGGGAAGAGGCTAGTCCCGAAGGGGTTGGTGACGACAAAGTCCCCGAGAGAGAAAAGACTCCCGAAGGTCAGACTGCGGAAAGTCAAGCTTCCGAGGGTGTAGTAGTCCCCGTGGGTGTTACCTCCGAGAAGGCGACCCCATCAATATATTAGGAATCCTTTAAACCCTTTGTAAGGGATCCATGTGGGAGTTTTGTAAACATAATTTGTACTCTCATCATAAATACAAAAAATCTTTGTTTCATCTTTGTTGTTAATTTCTGCCTTAACTTTATCTTTTTCATGTTGTTGATATCAGTCTGTTGTGTTGGACATAGAATATAAAACCCTTAGGTTTTTGTGCTTTGACCGATGACCGATAATAAGTGACCACATAAGGTTTGATCTTCGAGATAAGCTTTAGCTTGAGACTTTCGAGTTCGAACTAGGTAAGGTCTCGAGCATAGTGTACTTCGGCCTTTAAGTTCTTTAGGTATCAATCCTTAGGCATTTTTAACACATCGGACCTTAGGCTATTTTTAAGTTGGCCCTTAGGCTCTTTAGGTTGGCCCCTAGGCTCTTACATTTTGGCCCTTAGGCTCTTATTAGATTGGGTCAATTCAATCTGTAAAATGGCTACAATTTTCCCCTATTCTGGCTAAAGACTTTTTAAAATTTTGTTATCCCTTGGCATGTTTTTATATTTGTCCAACTTTTTGACTATTCGATTTATAGGAACCTCGATTACAAGTCGATGTGCGACGAAAATTGAGTACCTCGTAAGGTTCGCTCGAAGGCTGATTTTTTTGAAGCCTTTATATTGTTCGGAGCTGATATAATTGAAGCCCCTTTGATTATGCCGAGGGTAGCCTGATTTAACCAATTTTTTGTATTTGAAGGCCTTTAGTTTTGTGGAGGAAGTGGGACATCCCCGAGCCGAATTATTTTGGCCATAGCCTTTTCATATAACCGTAGTCTTTATATTTGGCCTTTAGTCCCCGAGTGACATGGACTCGGCCTTAGTATCAAGGGTATGCCTTTTTAGGGGTCTTATAAGTTCGAGTATATAGCCTTGGACTTAATATCGGGGGGATGCCTCATTGAGGTCTTATAAGTTCGAGTTTGCCTCATTGAGGTCATAAGTTTGAGTATGCCTCATTGAGGTCTTATAAGCTTGAGTTTGCCTCATTGAGGTCTTATAAGCTTGAGTTTGCCTCATTGAGGTCTTATGAGTTCGATTCTACCTCATTGAGGTCTTATGAGTTCTATTCTACCTCATTGAGGTCTTATGAGTTCGAGATTTTGATGACTCGATAAGTTGACTGCCGAAGACAGTCCCCGAGTGTTCGGGTGTATTTGGCCCTTGAGCCGTTTAATGAAAATAGCAGACTTTTTCAAGGCGCAAAGTGTTTTGATATAATAAGAATGCTTCATCAAATGATTGATACATGCTTACATGATTTTTCCATCGGGGGCTCGACTTACTCTACACGGACATGGTTTATTCGGCCGTTTGGCCCATTACAACATTCTCCTATCGAGGCCCTCTTCGGCATGACTTTCTTTCTTCGAAAAAGTAACCTCCGAGGGTGATGCCCCCAGTATTAGAGGTTGATAGAAAATAAGCCTTTGATACTTTTTGAGTTTTCCTCAGGTAGCATATATGTGTTTCCTCATTAAAAACCTTGACGGTAAAACCCAAGGTCTTCGAGTTGAAGGGTGCTTTGGTATCTCCAATCGAACACCTGTAAGGGGTTAGTATGAAATATAATTTGAAAAAGGAGAAGGTTATACCTTAGAAATAATAGCATTTGAGTAGTGATATGTTCCAATTGCTTGGCAGTTGCTCGCCTTCCATAGTGCTAAGCTTGTACGATCCTTTTCCTACTACCCCGGAGGACATGGTATTGTCCTTCCCAACTACGGCCTAACTTCCCTTCATTTGAATTTTGAGTGTTAAGGGTGGCTTTCCTTAGAACTAAGTCCTTGACCCCGAAGTATCAAAGGTTTGTTCTTCTGTTATAGTACCTTTTGATCCTTTGTTTTTGAGTGGCCATTCAATTTTGCTGTAAAGAGGAGTTTGAATAGGTTTGACTTCTGCCAAATCGAACTTATGCAAAAGATCCAATATATAATTCCTTTGCGACAAAAGAACCCCATCATTATTATGAACTATCTCCAGCCCGAGAAGGGAGCCAAGATCTTTCATTGTGAATTCAGATTTCATGGATGTTATAAATTGAGAAACAAGCATATTGGATGATCCAAAAATAGCAATATCATCAACATAAACGAGCAGAATCAAATAGCTCGCTCTCTGCAAAAGATGAACATGCTATGATCTGAGATAGATTATTGTGCAAAACCAAGGTCCAAAATATAAGTCGCAAGTCGAGTAAACCACGCCCTAGACGATTGTTTTAACCAATAAAGTACACGTCTTAACTTGAAAATATGGTGTGGATAATCTGGATGTTCGAAACCTCTAGGTTGCCGCATATAAACAACTTAATTTGACTCACCATGTAAAAAGGCGTTAGAGACATCCAGTTGATGCGTACACCAATTATAAAGAAGAGCTAAAGATAGCACTAGGCTTACGGTGCTCATTTTGATCACAGGGGCAAAGGTATCTATAATCTGATCTAATCCTAGTTGTTGAGCGCAATCAAACGAGCTTTGAAGTGGTCGATGGAACCATTATCAGCACACTTAATCAGATCCGATATACCCATTTATTCCCTACAATGTTCGCATTGGGAGGTGGAGGAACTAATATCCAAGTATGGTATTGTAGGAGATCGAGCATTAAACTCTTCACTCATTGCGTTAAGCCACCTAGGGTCCTTTGCAGCTTGTGTGAAGGAAGTTGGGTGTACTAGAAAGAGAGACACTAAGAGCATGTTTGGCTTAGCTGATTCAGAGTAGCTGATAAGCATTAGATGCTGAAAAGCACTTTTAAGTGCTGAAGCTGATTTAAAAAATAAGCAGTTACGTGTTTGAATAAAAGTGCTGAAATTAATAATAAGCAGCTGGAACTGTTTGATTAAAAAATGCTGATAAGCTCTTTTTATGTTTAAATGACTTAAATGACCTTATAACAGTGTAAACTACTAAAAATGTTATTTTCTTCAAAATTTTGGATTCTAGATAGATTCCACCTATTTATCATGTTATTTTAATTATAAAAATTATTAGATAATATATTTTTTTTTAAAATAATTTATGTTATGATAAGTATACATAATACAATCATAAATTAGAAGGGGTGGTGTATAAATTAACAAAAGTTAAGAAAAAAACTTAAATAATGCACACGGTGTTTGTAAAGAAGAAACAAGCACTTAATATGTATTGAAGAACTGAGATAGAGTAAAACTATACAAAGAGATTTCTTTTAAAAAGAAGTATTTTAGGGATAGAATAGTAAATATTTTGGTCAAACCTAAAGTGCTTATAAGCTTAAATTTGATAAGCTGAAATTTGATAAGCTGGGGGAGACCAACTTATGGCTTTTGGATTATTTTTGGCTTATAAGCACTTAACTTACAACTACTTTTAATTTTACCAAACGCGTAAATAAGCCAAAAAGTGCTTATAAGCCAGTTTAACCAGCTTATAAGCTTAGCCAAACACCCTCTAAGCTTATTGTAGAAAGAGGTTGCTTGTTTTGTGGAGATAAGGAAGGAGATTGGAGGGGAGTTGGAGGATTTGAAGTATGATTTTAAAGTTGTGGAGATAATGTTGATGGAGTTAAATACGAAACAGTTGAAGAGCGCACAACATGCATATATAGGAAGTTGAACAAATTTATCATTATTTGAACGTGAGAAAGAGAGAGTCCTAGGAGAAGTTAAATATAGACATGTTTTGAGGAGTTAAAGATAATATAGAGAGGGAAGAAGTTATATCTTATGTGTTGAGATAAAATCAAAAATTAGAGATAGCAGTTGGTGAACCATACGTTTTTTGCAAACTAATTGGAGAAAAAGTAGGAGAAGGTGTCGTGGCTTTTGGTGATGAAGAAAAATAAAGATTTGAAATTACAGTAGATTTTCCTGGAAACATAGAAACATAGGGAAACAAGGATTCTATAAAATTTACATGAGGTGAAGTAATTATCCGTGTCACGCCCCAAAATCGAGAAACGCGACCGGCACTCAACCGGGTGACCCCAGTCAAACGAACGTGATTTGCCCCTCCAACCCAATGTGTTTCCCCGTGTTTACATCATCCATTATTTATGTGAAGCGGTGAGATAAGCTTAAAAGCGTGTGATTAAAACAATAAATCCAAGTATTCCTCATTTTACATTATTATACCAGATTTCCCAAAACATACATAATAGATACAACACTTCCCAATACGGACCACGATTACGAGAAAATAAAACCACTACCCAAAATATACATATGCACCCACATTGTGTCTACGGAACCTCTAAGAGTACTAGGGACTTATACAATACTTGCCGGCAACAAGGCCCCGGCCATACCTTAGAAAACATAATACACTCAAAATGAGAAGGCCCGAACCACACATGGTCCTGAAAGGAAATGGGGCTCACCAGCACAGCTGAAAAAGGATGAGGAGAAGGCACCACTAACGGCGAGCTGAGCAACCTGCTATTGACCCACCTACATCCATATAAAAGATGTAGCGCCCCCGGCAAAAGGAACGTTAGTACTGTGGAATAGTACTAGTATGTATAAACAAACTTTATCCCAAGTACAATCAAGCAATACACAATTAAGGAACACAATAGAACCAATTAGTCAATGCAAATGGAAGGAAACAACCAAAATAAACAAGATGCACAATCTCTCCTTTTTCCCTTTCAACATCATCATATTCAAGAGCTCATAGATTTTCATTTCGGTAGTGATAACGATCACATTTCATCTTTATTACCTCGACCACCCTTATTACCTCGGCCACCCATATCACCACAACCCATCAACCTTATTACTCCGTGTTGCGGCGCGCAACCCGACCCCGCCTGACAATTTTTATTCACAAAACAATCACAAACAATTACATCACAAGAATCATCACTTCAAGGAATACAAGTTCATATCAACAATTTATATATTTGGGCCCAAGGCACCATAACTCTCATCAAGTAGTAATTTCATTAACACGGTGTTGCCACAATCGCTCAATTCAGTTACATTGTTTCACAATACTCGTTATTTTCATTACTTTCCACGTATGGCTTTCGACTATTTTACACATTCCCACATTTGAGCACATTATCAATCTTTCGTTCATTACACATCAAACACCTTTTACAACTTCGTACAGCACAGTAGCATGAAAATCAACCAGGAAGAATCAGAGAATAAATTCTCACGTCTTAACACATTTGAACAGTCAATTCAAATTTTTCCAAACAAGGTAAACATACCACATACTCGAACCCAACAAGAGGATTCTACGAAGGTTAAAGTTAGCCATACATACCTGGGTTGAAATCCCTTTTCAACTTTTAATCACAAATAACTGGACCGACTAGTACCGTCAATCTAGTTCACAGTTAAACATATTCAACTCGAAATTGGAAACCATGCATGCAATGTGAACCCTTTTTAAGCATTTATCAACTGCTATGTGACTCCCCCTTTAGATTGTCAACCCCTTATTTGTGAACTTTAGCCCAACCCGCTTCCTCTTACTAGGTTATGGACATTAATGATCATGCATGCGAGGTATAAACTTATATTTTCAAGAATCAATTCATGAGAGTCCCCTTTGTTTAAAATCAGAAAACTAATGAAAAGGGTTTGGGGATTCTTACCTGTTAGAATGAAAAAGAAGATGATTACTCGAAATTTCCAGGCCTGGGTGACTTTGAAATTCCAATTGGTAAAGATGAAGCTTTCTCTCTCAAGAAGCCACTCTCCCCTCACTCTAATTTTGTTCATAAAATGGTTAAAAATGAAGGGGAGGGGTGTTTTAATGAACTGGGGTCGGGTTTTAAAAATTAGAAAAATAGGGCCTGACACAAGAATACGGTCAGGAATGCGATAGCATTCCTGACATGCGATTCGCAGATCTGACCGCACAATGGCCCCCAAGATGGGCCAAAAATCCGGAACACACTGCGTAGATATGCGACCAATAGTGCGGTCCGCATACACGTTATGCGATCGCATACTGGACCGCATAGTTGACTTCAAATGGGGCAGCAATTCTTCCTAGGTATGCGACCATTATACAGTCCGCATACACGCTGTGCGATGGCATAGTGCGTCGCATAATACCTACTTTCTGGAAAATTACATTCTTTAAAGCTCGGGGTATTTTTATTTTTTTTACTCAGTCTAGGTCTGTTTCAAAATTTTCCATAATAACAACAACTCGGGTACTCACTCGGGCATTATTTTTANCCCCCCCCTCTTAAAAAATAATTTGTCCTCGAATGAGGGTTTTGGAAATCATTTAGTTTTGAAAGCATGATATGCAAAATTCCAGATTTTCACTAACCCCAATATTTCAGAAAAAATTTGCTAGAGTTCCCTTTGTAATTCGACCTATCTACCCGCTAGAGAGACCCCGAAACACATTTCCAAGAACCATTATGCAGCTTTAATCACCCAATAACTCACACACAACGTTGTTACCTCAACAATTGACAATTATCCAATTATTTTGTCACTACACATAGTTCTTTCTTCTCATACCGCAAATTTGCACATGATTCACATTTTTGCACATAACTTGGTCGTTTTAATGAGTCTCATACAACCCAATCACCTCAATATACTATATTCCTTTTAATTAATCATTACCAACCTATACTACTATAATCACTTGCCTAACACATACGTTCCACAAAACTTTCATTTACCTCAAGGGTTACACTCTACCCAAATGGAATAGCGGGTTCAGTTTTAGCAAACATTGGGAGATTACAACAATACGACAATTAGGGGAAGATGGGGTGCTTTTGCACAAAACCGGACATAAAGTATAATTTTCCTAGAGGTGACAGGTCTGACGATCACTACTAGACTTATTCAAACAAATGGGGATATTATTCTTTCATCTCATTCTCCGATTCCCACGTGGCTTCCTCAATGTGCTGATTTTGCCACAATACTTTAACTGAAGCAATTTCTTTGTTCCTCAATCTACGGACTTGCCTATCAAGAATAGCAACCAGAACCTCTTCATACGATAATTCTTCATTAACCTCAATAGTCTCAACTGGAACGATGGCTGATGGATCTCCAACCACTTTCTTCAACATGGACACGTGGAACACCGGGTGCACTAATGACAATTCATGGAGTAATTCCAACCTGTAAGCCACTGGTCCTATCCTTTGAGCAATCCGATATGGCCTGACATACCTTGGGCTCAATTTCCATTTCTTCCCAAACCGCATCACTCCCTTTGTGGGAGATACTTTCAAGAATACCCAATCATCAACCTGGAATTCCAATTCTCTTCGACGAACGTCCGCATAGGATTTTTTTGATGGCTCTGAGCGGTTTTCATCCTCTCCCAAATGACTCTGAATTTTTCCAATGCCTGGTGCACAAGATCTGGCCCTAACAATTCTGCTTCACCAACCTCGAACCACCCAATCGGAGATCTACACCTCCTTCCGTACAATGCTTCAAATGGGGCCATCTGAATACTAGTGTGAAAGCTGTTATTGTAAGAAAAATCGATAAGCGGTAAATGATCATCCCAACTACCCTTGAAGTCCAACACACAAGCCCGTAACATAACTTCAAGCGTCTGAATAGTCCACTCTTCCTGACCATCAGCCTGCGGATGGAAAGTTGTGCTGAGATTTACCTGAGTACCCAAACCTTGCTGAAATTTCCTCCAAAAATTAGCCGTGAACTGGGCTCCTCAGTTTGAGATAATAGAAGTTGGAGTACCATGAAGCCTGACTACTTCCTTGATATACAACTGAGCGTACTGTTCTGCATTATCGATGGACTTGACCGGCAAGTAGTGCGCTGATTTCGTTAGTCGATCCATTACCACCCAAATTGAGTCGAACTTGCGCTGAGTGCGAGGTAACCCTACCACCAAATCCATGCTGATCATTTCCCATTTCCACATTAGAATTTCCATAAGCTGAGTTAGCCCACCCGGCCTCTGATGCTCGGCCTTCACCTGCTGACAATTCGGACATTTAGATACAAAGTCTGCCACACCTCTTTTCATACCGCTCCACCAATAAACTTCCTGGAGATCTTGATACATTATCGTAGAACCTGGGTGCAAAGAATACCTCGAATTGTGAGATTCCGCCATCACCCTCTCCCGAAGATTATCCACATCGGGAATATATAACCTTCCCTGGCACCGAAAAACACCATCATCGCTCCCGAGTGAAAATGCCAAAATCTTGTTATTCCAGACTGCCTCCTTTAACTGCGCCAATGCTGGATCAATAAACAGCTTCTCCTTGACTTCCTCTACAAGTGATGATTCTGCCCCATTATGTACCATGACTTTCCCCTCGTCTGAGGTCGAGAGACGGACCCCCAGACTAGCCAATTGACAAACCTCCCGAGCCAACGACCTCTAATCTTTCTCCAAATGAGCCAGACTGCCCATAGGCTTCCGACTGAGAGCGTCGACCACTACGTTTGCTTTTCCCGGATGGTACAGAATGTCCATATCATAATCCTTAAGCAATTCTAACCATCGTCGCTGCCTTAAATTCAAATCCTTCTGCTTGAACAAATATTGGAGACTCTTGTGGTCCGAGAACACGTCCACATGGACCCTATACAAATAATGCCACCAAATTTTTAATGCGAACACAATTGTCGCGAGTTCTAAATCATGCGTCAGATAATTCTTCTCGTGATTCTTGAGTTGCCTGGAAGCATAGGCTATAACCTTCCCGTGTTGCATCCACACACATCCCAAACCAACCCCTGAAGCATCGCAATAAACCATAAATCCCTCCGTGCCTTCTAGCAAAGTTAACACCGGTGTTTAAGTCAATCTTGATTTCAATTTCTGAAAGTGCTTTTCACAAACGTCGAACCATTGGAACTTAGTTGCCTTCTGCGTCAATTTAGTCAATGGGGAGGCGAGGGTAGAGAACCACTCCACAAACCTCCGATAATACCCGGCTAGGCCCAAGATGCTGTGAATCTCTGTCGAGGTCGTTGGTCTAGGCCAATACTTTACTGCTGTGATTTTCTGGGGATCAACCTTAATCCCTTCTCTGGAAACAACATGACCCAAAAATGTTACTGACTCCAACCAAAACTCACATTTTGAAAACATAGCATACAATTGGTGCTGATCAAGAGTCTGCATGACTACCCTGAGGTGATTAGCATGATCCTTCTGACTTCCCGAGTAGAAAAGGATGTCATCAATAAAAACAATCATGAAGGAGTCAAGAAACGGTTTGAAAACCTGATTCATAAGATCCATGAAAGTCGTTGGAGCATTGGTCAGTCCAAGACATTACCAAAAATTCAAAATGGCCATAACGAGTTCTGAAGGCGGTCTTAGGAATATCCTGTTTCCTGATCTTCAACTGGTGATACCCCGACTGTAAATCAATTTTGGAGAAGAACCTCGCACCCTGCAATTGGTCAAACAAATCATCTATCCAAGGCAATGGATACTTTCTTTTGATAGTGAACTTGTTGAGCTACCGATAGTCAATACACATCCGAAGCGGCCCATCCTTCTTCCTGACGAAAATAACCGGAGCGCCCCACGGCGACACACTTAGCCGAATGAACCCCTTCTCTAATAATTATATCAACTGCTCCTTTAACTCCCTCAACTCTGTTGGTGCCATTTTGTATGGTGGAATAGATATTGGCTGCGTATCTGGCAATACATCAATCCCAAAATCGATCTCTCTATCTAGCGGAATCCCTGGAAGCTCGTTCGGAATTACATCAAGAAACTCATTCACGACTGGGACGGACTCGGGGGTAGACACTTCTGAAGTGGTGTCTGCAACCCGGACCAAATGATAAACACACCCCTTTTTAATCATCCTCGAGGCCTTAAGGTAGGAAATAAACCTACCCTTTGGCACCACACCATTCCCTCTCCACTCAATAACTGACTCATTAGGAAACTGTAGCCTCATAACTCTGGTTCGGCAGTTGAGTTTAGCAAAGCACGAGTAAAGCCAATCCATTCCCATGATAACATCAAAATCTACCATCCCAAGTTCGATAATATCGGCCGTGGTATCTCGACCACACGCTGTGACAACACAATTCCTATAGACTCGTGCGGCTGTAATGGAATCACCAACCGGAGTCGACACAGAGAACGGCTCATGAAGTTGTTCGGGTTCTATCACAAAACTTGAAGAAATAAATGGGGTAACATAGGACAATGAGGACCCCGAATCAATAAGAGCATAACAATCAAGGGTTTGAACACCCAGAATACCTGTAACAATATCTGGAGAAGCCTCCGCACTCTGGCGACCACTCAAAGAATAGAACCATCTGGGTCCACCTCTACCACGAGCTCCACCTCTAACTGCACCACGCCCTGCTGGAGCTGGGGGACGTACTGAAGATGCGGCGACCGAAGAACCGGACGGCTGAGCCAAACTACTAACCATGCCCTCACTGGGCGCACGACAATCCCGCTGAATATGACCTCTCACCCCACACCCGTAGCATACCGGGAGATCCAGGTAACAAGACTCTGTATGGAACATTCCACACTTAGGGCACAGAGCTCTCCTCTGCTGCTGGAACCTCCCTCCTAGACAACCAGACTGATGGGGTCTCCTGCTATCTAATCTTGGCCCCTAGTGACTGCTCTGCTGATAACGAGGCACTGCTGGTGGTGCACTGGATGAGGCCTGAGCATAAGACCAGGATGGCCCTGATGGTCCTCTCCCCTGAACTGGTCTCCCTCCTCCAACTGAACTCTCCGAGTGGCCCGCTGACCAGGACCTGCTGATACTCTCCCTCTCCGCCCTTATCTTCAATTTTCTAGCCTCCGTGGCCTGGGCGAATCCCACTATCTTACCATAATTCATGTCTGAGTGCAAAGCAGCTGTAGCAGCTTCATTCACAACCAAGGGACTGAGGCCCTGAACAAACCGTCGAACTCTGGCATCCATAGTCGATACCAACTGAGGGGCGTACTTGGACAACCTCACAAACTCTATGTGGTACTCCCACACACTCATATTACCCTGCTTGAGAACCTCAAACTCCATGGCACGGGCTGCCATAGTCTCGGCAGGAAAAAAGTGATCCATGAAAGCATCAACGAACTCATCCCACCTTGCCGGAGGACTTTCCTCCCCACAGGAATCCTCCCACATCTCGAACCAAGAATACGTTGTTCCTCTCAACCTGTAAGATGATAACTCAACCCCCTCTGTCTCTGTAGCCTTCATAACCCGAAGCGTCTTGTACATTTCATCTAGAAAGTCCTGCGGATCGGCCTCTGGATCAATACCTGAGAACTCTAGAGGGGCCAACCTCAGAAACTGGTTGACTCTGGAACCAGTGGAATCTCCCTGTCGGCTAGAGGACGCAGGGGCAACATGAGATCTTTGGGCCTGAGCAGCCACTAACTGGGTCAACATATGAATAGCTCCCCTAAGGTCCCCATCGGAAGTACCGGGGCCTGGAGCTGGAACAGAGGATGGATTAGGAATATCGGCGGGAGGGATTGTAGCACCCTCCACCGCAGCAGGAATAGGAACACTCTGATCTGGAACAGATAGGCTAGATGGATTCGCGGTCGGGGATTCTCTCTCACCCGCACCATCGGGTACAGAATTCACGGCCACACTTGGGACGACATTGGCCTCTAAGCCAAGTCGAGCTCTCTTCTTTGGTGCCATCATTGAAAATTTTGGAACAGAGTAGAGTTAGACAAGAATATTTTCACCTCCCACTTCACCGCACGATATAGAATAACAATGAAAGGGTGTTTTCCTAAATGTCCATGTAACCCCCTAATTATAGATGTGGTCGACAATACACCGATAAGAAGGGCTCTACTAGACACGGCTCCGAGACATCCTGGGACACTTTTAAAACCTTAGGCTCTGATACCAAGTTTCTCACGCCCCAAAATAGAGGGACGCGACCGGCACTCAACCGGGTGACCCAAGTCAAGCGAACCTAATTTTCCCCTCCTACCCAACGCGCATCCATGTGTTTACATCATCCATTATTTATGTGAAGCAGTGAGATAAGCTTAAAAGTGTGTGATTACCACAATAAATCCAATTCTTCCTCATTTTAAATTATTATACCAGATTTTCCAAAACATACATAATAGATACAACATTTCCCAATACGGGCCACGATTACGAGCAAATACAACCACTACCCAAAATATACATATGCACCCACATTGTGTCTACGAAACCTATAATAATTGCCGGAAACAAGGCCCCGGCTATACCTTACAAAACAAAATACACTCAAAAGGAGAAGGCCCGAACCACACATGGCCCCGAAAGGAAATGGGGCTCACCAGCACAACTGAAAAAGGATGAGGAGAAGGTACCACTAACGGCGAGCTGAGCAACCTGCTATGGACCCACCTATATCCATATAAAACATGTAGCGCCCCCAGCAAAAGGGACGTTAGTACTGTGAAATAGTACTAGTATGTATAAACAAACTTTATCCCAAGTACAATCAAGCAATACACAATTAAGAAACACAGTAGAACCAATTAATCAATGCACATGGAAGGAAACAACCAAATCAAACAAGATGCACAATCTCTCCTTTTTCCCTTTCAACATCATCATATTCAAGAGTTCATAGATTTTCATTTCAGTAGTGATAACGATCACATTTCATCCTTATTACCTCGTCCACCCTTATTACCGCGGCCAACCTTATCACCACAACCCATCAACCTTATTACTCCGTGTTACGGCGCACAACCCGACCCTGCCTGACAATTTTTATTCACAGCACAATCACAAAAAATTACATCACAAGAATCATCACTTCAAGGAATACAAGTTTAATATATTTGGGCCCAAGGCACCATAACTCTCATCGAGTAGTAATTTCATTAACACGGTGTTGCCGCAATCGCTCAATTCAGTTACATTGTTTCACAATACTCTTTCTTTTCATTACTTTCCACGTATGGCTTTCGACTATTTTACACATTCCCACATTTGAGAACATTATTAATCTTTCGTTCATTACACATCAAACACCTTTTACAACTTCGTACAGCACAGTAGCATGAAAATCAACCAGGAAGAATCAGAGAATAAAGTCTCACGTCTTAACACATTTGAACAGTCAATTCACATGTTTCCAAACAAGGTACACATACTACATACTCGAACCCAACAAGAGGATTCTACGAAGGTTAAAGTTAGCCATACATACCTGGGGTTGAAATCCTTTTTCAACTTTTACTCATAAATCACCGGACCGACTAGTATCGTCAACCTAGTTCATAGTTAAACATATTTAACTTAGAATTGGAAACCATGCATGTAATTTGAACCCTTTTTAAGCATTTATCAAATGCCATGTGACTCCCCCTTTAGACTGCAACCCCTTATTTGTGAACTTTAGCCCAACCCGCTTCCTCTTACTAGATTATGAACATTAATGATCATGCGAGGTAGAAACTTATATTTTCAAGAATCAATTCATAAGAGTCTCCCTTTTGTTTAAAATCAGAAAACTAATGAAAAGGGTTTGGGGATTCTTACCTGTTAGAATGAAAAAGAAGATGATTACTCGAAATTTCCAGGCCTGGGTGACTTTGAAATTCCAATTGGTAAAGATGAAGCTTTTTCTCTCAAGAACCCTCTCTCCCCTCACTCTAATTTTGTTCAGAAAATGGTTAAAAATGAAGGGGAGGGGTGTTTTAATGAACTGGGGTCGGGTTTTAAAAATTAGAAAAATAGGGCCCGACACAAGAATACGGTCAGGAATACGATCGCATTCCTGACATGCGGTTCGCAGATCTGACCGCACAATGGCCCCCAAGATGGGCCAAAAATCCAGAACACACTGCCTAGGTATGTGACCAATTGTGCGGTCCGCATACACGTTATGCGATCACATACTGGACCGCATAGTTGACTTCAAATGGGGCAGCAATTCTGCCTAGGTATGCGACCATTATGCGGTCTGCATACATGCTGTGCGATCGCATAGTGCGTTCCATAATACCTACTTTCTGGAAAATTACATTCTTTAAGTCTCGGGGTATTTTTGTTTTTTTACTCAGTCTAGGTCTGTTTCAAAATTTTCCATAATAACAACTCGGGGACTCACTCGGGCATTATTTTTAAACAAGAAAATTTTACGGGTCTTTGAAATCCGATCAGTGGATGGATCCAAACATTTGAACCCCTTGTGTGGAGGAGATAGTCCAAGAAACAAGCAAGGTATAGAAAACGAGGCTGAAACTTGTGAGCAAAAGAATGTACAACATAAGGGTAGCACAAACACCCAGATACCTTAATTAAATTGTAATCTGGTGGTTTACCAAACAATTTTTCATAAGGAAAACTAAAATTGAGAACAGGAAGAGGAGTGATATTAATTAAATGAACCCAAAAAGAGAGGCATCCCCCCCAAAAAGAAAAAAAGCATTAAAGCTTGAAAGAGAAGACATCGTATCTAATTATTAACATGTCGATGCTTTCTTTCTGCACGACTATTTTGAGCGGAGGTATATGGACAAGAGAAGCGATGAATAATTCCATGCTCGCTAAGAAAGGAACGAAAAAGAGAATTATTATACTCTCTGCCACCATCGGATTGAAAATATGCAATAGATGAATTGAAAATGTTTGAGACCATTTTATAGAACTCTTTGATTTCAGATGAATTGACTTCGGATGAAACCTGGTAGAGAGAAGCAAGAACATCCCACGCCTCTTTGGAGGTTTCACAAGCATAGTTAAGAAGAGAATCAAGAACTGGAGGTGAAAGAGTGGCATTGATCCAACTGAGTGTTATAGTATCACATTGAATCCACTGTCGATACTCATCATAAGTTGATGTTGGACATGGAATAGAGCCATCAACCAAAGAAAGAAGGTTGTGACTTTTTAGAATAGTAAGAAAAACCTTTTTCCATGTAAGATAACTAATATATGTCAACTCAATAGGTACAAAACCTTTAATATTAGAAATAGTTGGAGGAGGATTTGGAAGACCCAAAGAGGATTGAGTGGAGATCGTCTGATTTGGAGAAGAAGTTTGAGTGGAAGAAGAAGTTTGGGAAGCCATGGTGCTCTTGATACCAAGTAGAAGTTTAAAATACAGAATAGTTTACAAAAGGCCTGCTTGAGTTTAAGAGGCCAGAAGTACTCTCATTTATATAAGATACAATAAACTGTCAATGAAACTAACTACAACATATGCGTATAACACTAATTACAATAATATCCTTGTCAACTTTAATTTGGTTGATCTTTTCAAAATTATACATTACTCCAGTTGGCATACAATTTTAACTAGATATGCTGTGAAGAATATTACCACTTTCTGTAACTTGTTATAGTCTTCTTGTTTTTCATTGTTGATAGAACCCGCCTGGATCCATAAGATTATGTAACAAACTTGAAATAACCAATTTGCACACGAGTAAATTCACTTGTGGTACTGCCCTTACTAAACAGAATTACACGGAATAGCAATTGAAATGATATAGAAGAACTAATAAGAAGAAAGAGGTGAGAAACAGAGTCCGATATAGAAGGGGATGAGGGAATCAGTGATACAGAGCAGAGAGGAGAGAGAACATATTCAACATCACAATAAGTGTAATCCCAAAATAACTGATCCGTCCCCCTTTTAACAGAACTATCCTTGTGTCAAATACTCAACCTGGATCCATCTTTTAAAGTCAATTAGCAGCAAGCTAAATGAGAGAACCAATGCAAATATACTCGTGACGAACCTCTGCAAAAGCATGAACTCGGTTAAACGGAAACTGTTCAGTGTGCTGGTAAAGTTTACTTCACGTTGGATGATACGAATCTTGTGTTTCCTCTGAAAGCTCCATAGGCCACAACAACTCTGGAATAAACAGTAGGATAGAGACTGCTATAATAATATCGTTGACATGATTGAGATCCACACCAGCTTCATAATTTGCACCATACTCAATCACACTCCAACCTTCCAACAGATCTGATATTCCCCTCCATGGTATATTAACATGCCTAGGCATTTCCACATCATCCTTACGTCTCTGCCAAGGGGCAAACCATTTGTCTAAATGGACAATTCTAGGTGAACTTCCCACAAAGTAAATCAACATCGAAAATGAAATATAGTGAAGATGCTCCCAATTGACCTTAAAATCTGTAGATTCAAAGTCAGATTTAACTTGTCACCCTATAGCTTGCAAAAATTTGGCCAATTAACCATAGTATACCAGTACTTCTCCTCATGTGGAAATTCCTCAGGAAAGCTCTCAGAAAGAATAATTGCAAATCCCAAACTCGAAAATGTGTTAGTGAATGGTCTCTGTGATTGAACACCAGTGGAGTCATTAGGCTTGAGCAAATTACAGTGACAGTACTAAAGTCCATGCCCAGAATAACATATACAGCTTGTACGGTGTGCACGAATTCAAGGACCTTGTGTTGTCTCTTACTCTTATGGACCTTGTCCTCAAGGTTTGCGGCAAGAAAATTATAACTAGGGCATTACGCACCAAATGTCTCATTATAATCACTAAAGTATTCATCTACACAATCATTTACAACCGTCTCGCCATAAGCTCCGTCGAACGCATGGATCTGGAGCCAGGAAGCAACATGTGGATGCTCCTGGCTTATATTAAGAAATAGTGTATAATAGGGAATAAGAATATATTGTTATCCTTTGCAAGTAGTTCTTGAGCTTTAAACAGGCATGGAAGGGAACAAGACACAGTCACAACAATCCATATAACAAAATTAAGTGAAGTCACGTAGTGAAAGAATCTAGAGCAAATGCAATCACTATAGTTGTTTGCTATTATGAAGACGGCTAACAAGAGAAATCTGGCATAATCAAGATAAGGACCAGGATCAAAGATAATATATGGCGAAGCAGACCTTGCCTTATGAACTAGACCAAACTGAGCAAACAAGAGTCTACCAGATTCGTCGACCCGAATATGCGATGACTGGTTGGAGTAACTTTCAGCTAATACCTGGAGCACTTTTTGTATTTCCCCATCCCTAGCACACACTCTCGATTTAGACAACAAGAATCCATGAAGATTTCGTTCTTGTCTAGTATCACACCAATAGTCCAAATGGACGTGGAACTCATCGCGGAACCACAATATACTTTTAAAAACTTCCTTCAAAGTTGGTTCATAGTTAAATCCTAAGAGTAGAAAACTTCCTTCAGATTGTCTATCTCCCAAATTGTCCATGTTAGAGGTATGACTTTTGTCTTTGAAAACTCCTCATTTTGTTTTAAATCTTCAGATTCAACAGAGAAGGATATACATGAATCAGTCTTAAAATATTGCCTGTGTCAAACCAATCGTCCATACAACTACAAAATGGATAGTCTCTATTGTTGATTCATATGTATAACAATGAAATGTGCAATCCTTCGCGTGACAACAATAATAAGTATCAAGCATATTGTCATCGTTCAAATTGACACTTACATGCCCAACGAGTGTTTGACCAAAAGGAAACGTATCACCTGGGATCAAGCTAGTAAAAGGATCCATAATCAGAGGGGCAAATTGAATGAGCTGTTCGTCGGTAGTTCGTAGAGGAGTTTTAGCAAACACTTGGTCCTCCACGACTTGTTCAGTTTCCAATTCAGATTTCAGCCTAGAGGTAAAGACAGTTGCATGTGAAAGCTTCTCAAATTCAACAAACAAACCTCAGAAGAAGTAAATGGCTCAATCCCACTGGGTACAAGATGGTCATGACTGACAAGAGGAGCAAGGTGTGCTTCATCACTTGCACAATGACAAGGCTGATCAGGTTCGTCACTCTGGAGAAATGTATCAAACATGTTGTCTTCAACTAGTCCGTACTTGTCTCCACCAAGTAAACTAGAGTTGGGATCATGTATATCAGGGACTTGAAGGCTTGTGAATAAACCTAAAGAGGAAGGAGCATGAATTTTGAAGTTTGCAGGTGTAACCGAAGACCTATCAGCGATTGTATTAGAGAAAACTCCAGTAGACACTGCAATAATGGCTTGTTCCGTCTTGTTGGCTGGTCCAGAAGCAGATTCAAGCTCATAGAAATTTGAATTACGTTGCAAATCAGCAAAAGTCATTTTTTGAAAATGCAGAAGAAACTTCTCCTTAAAATGGTTCCAATCATAGAATTGTTTACTGCGAAATAACAAATCAAACCAAGCAAGGGCATCGCCATCTAGGTAGAAGGATGGAAGAGGAAACCAATCCTTCTTGGAGAAGCCAAGGTATGTGAAGTACAGCTTGGCCCGAAAAATCCAACTCGTAGGGTTTCCGTCGCCACTAAATCGAGGAAGAATCATAGCCACCGTTGGAGTCCGAGGGATGAAAGCACTGATCACGCCTAACTATGTCTTCTAAGAAGGACTAAGCGGTCGTTGTCAATATATTCTGAGTATTAAGCCCAGAGTCTAATCCCACAGGGAATTAACCTACCAATTACAGTTATCAGACTCACTCAATTCCACGAAATCAACTTCCAAGATATTTTGAATAACAATTGGTTGTTTTTCTACAAACTAATGAAACTATATTAACTAAGGTCTAACTAAGAATAGGTTTTAAACAATAAGGAGAAGGATCTAAGGTTATGATTTCCCCTATTGATGGAATCCCTTTCCGATATGTTTCATATAAATTCGCCTAATCGTCTCTATCGATCATGAGCACTCTTACTACCGTAAATCTCTCCCGAGTAATTATGACAATTTACTAGACATATTATCCCGAGTTATGCTAGTTGGCTTTTATTACAGCTCACTTAGATCGCACCCAAGGTTTCGTTATCCCTAATTTCACCTTTAAACCCTTGGTTATTGATTCTTCACATACGTCGGGAGTGATGTTGTTCAACAACTACCTAAATATGCACTCTCTCCCGAGTAATACATACTAAATAAGCACAGCTAATTGAGGATCCTTTTAATTAACTACAACAAGAACGTAGTTGAACAAATAGAGATTAAACTTGGCAAATCTATATTAACATAGCAAGAATTTCATCCTTCAATAGGTTCCATCAAAACCTTAGACTAAAAATTTAGCTATTCATGATAAAACAAGATAAAGCAATAAAATAATTCATGATTCATAAAATAATGACAAAGGAAGAAGAATGAAAAACTCTAATGGTGTCTTGATCTTTCTCACACTTGTTCTTGCCTCCAATTAAGTCTAAAAACAAGCTTAACCTTGACTTGGGTGAGTTTGTTGAGTTTTTATAGGGTTAGGATAAGTTTCCCATGCTTTACACTTAAGCCCCTGGACTTTCTTGGCATTCCCCAGATCGACCTCGGTCGCGGGACCGCGATCGTTTGTATACATTCTGTTACTGCGCTTGGCCCGCCGTTTTCCAGCCGCGGTCCGACCGCGGTCGCGGTGGGCTGTTTTCCAGTTTTTCTTCTCTTTTTCTTACTCGTTTTCATATTGGCGCTTATTGATTGGCCTTGTATCTACATATTCGACCCCAAAATACTCTATATCATCCTCCTAATTCGGAGTAACTCGTGCAAAGCATAAAGAACCTCAATTAGAGCATTTTGTTATTATTTAGCACTTAACACATCAATAAAGTATAGTTAACTTAGAGCATAAATAGCATCTACATGGAACAATATAGGCTACTATAAACACCCCACACTTAAACCGTTGCTAGTCCTCGAGCAATAAAACCACACTCTATAGGCCTAATCATCACTGGGTAACTTCCCTACTCCTTGCACCAAGAACAATTCACACTGGTGGACTACTTCAACGTAACATCCAAACCTCAAGAATGGACTCTCTCTCTCTCTCTCTAGCCACGCGATGTCCCTAACCGGCTCTCCCACTCTCATTTAGAGGTCCAGACTTACCTTCCTTTCACGAGTCAAGTGCCTACTCACCAAAAAGAGACTTAAGTCATAGTTGTTATAATTCATACAAAGGACTTCAAACAACTAAGATTTTGCTCACCCTCAGAAAGAAATTCTCATGCCACATAAAACGCACCATAGGCTTGCCTTTAGTGTAGTACTCAACTAATCGAGCTCATTTAGTCTAGAATCAAGTAGGACTTTATTTGGTTGTAATGTAGGCGGCGGGACAGGTAGGATACATATGGATACAAGAGTGGCTACACCTCCCTAAGCACTTTAATATATTTTTTTTCATATTTAAGCCTATACTTTTGTCAAACCATTATTCCACATTTTCATCATTGTGTTATACCCTTACTTCTTTAAGAACATTTTTTCAAAAGCCACCACCATTTGAGACTTTTTTCTTCTTTTTTTTCAGTTCCGATGGCTTCTAGTATTCATTATCACACAGTGCACATTTATCTATATTCTCTTAGTTCCACTCAAAAGTCCAACCAACCACCCCCACACTTTAACTTTTCCATGTTCGTCACAATTCAAGTGCTTCTAGGAGGTGATAGGGTTCAAAAGATATTCAATTCAAAAATTTGGTCAGGCTTGTAATGTGGTTTTCAAAGAAAACAAGATTACAGGCTCAAAGGAGTTAACTATGGTATATACAATCAGGTGGGTAGAAACATATATAAATAGGCTCAACAAAGAAACTCCTATATCACTTTCTAGACAAATAAGGCTACCATTGCACTTTGTACACACACAGGGCAAGTTCTAGGCATTGAATATTAGGACAAAATACACAAAAGTCTCACTCACACATGGCATATGACTCAATCAGTTCGGATCATCAGACACTCTGCTCAATGTATTTAAGCCAAATCAAGAACATACAATTTAAGGCTTTCTTGCTAGAGTCGACTAATGAGCCTAAGTGTCACACTAAGGCAATCTATATTCAAGGTACTACGGAGTTAAGGGATCCTATTTCTTTTCTTCCCTCGCCCAAAACTTCCTAAACTAAAAAGAAAAACTAACTACACCCAGTTCAAATGGAAACCCTTGGAAAAGAATCGTGGTTTAAAGAAAACCAAGGGGGAGTTAGTACACTACCTAACAAAAGAAAATCTTTTTTTTGTTCGACTTAAGCCCCTCAAGAGACCCGTCGAGAGGTGTCCGTCTTCGGGCCAAGTCGAAGTTAATTAACAGCAAACCAAAATATCAAACAATCTATACTAGTGTACAACCACAACAATCGTCCCTCACCCCACACTTAAAATTTTGGCATGTCCCCATGTCAAAGAAATTAAAGCAAAGTAAGGTAAGGGAACTTCCCTGGTGCTCAGTCCTGATCGGAGACGGTGCCATGATCGAGGTGACACACTCGTCCTAACGCCTGGAGCCAGCCCATAATCTTCTTCTCTGACCTAGCACTTTGAGTAGCCAAAGTTTCAAATCTAGCACCTAGGTCATTGACCGAAGTGCATAGGCCAACCATATCCTGCTCCAAGGCTATCATCCAGGTACTCCGGTGGGCCTGTGATGGGCCCGCTGTTGATACCCAACTTTTTCTCAAACTATTTTCAAATTTGCATATATAGATTCAGAATCACTCTTTATAATAACTGATATTTTTTCGTAATTTTTCATATTTTTATTAATTTTTTTTCCAATTTATTCAGTAATTTTATATTTAATAATTATTCATAAAATGTATTATAAATAATTTCAAAATATTTCCCAGCTCAATATATCATTTTTAATCCTATTAGGATTTGATTATTTCACAAATTATCCAATTTGGCATTATTTGGCCATAATTACAATAATTTTGCAACTATGGCCTAATTGTACATTTTATACCATTTAAATCAATAATTATTTATTTTATATTTTCTATATTAATTAATTACCTTAATTCCAACTATTTAAGCTTAATTTAATTTTATGCAATTATTACCTATTTCTATTAATTATTTTTCTATTTAATCGGGTATTTGACAATTAGCCCCTCCCTATTTAAATTATAGCCCAATTTTAATTCAATTTCAGCCTATTGAAACCAGCCCAANCCCCCCCCCCCCCGTCTCTCATTCACTCCCCTCACACTCATCTCTCTATTCTCACTCTATCTCCAGCTAGAACCTTCCCGTATCTTCATCTTCGATGGACACTGTCCACCTTCTCCGGCCACTTCCCTCACCGGAAACCATGACCTCTCACCATCTCCTAGCCCCTTCTTCACCCCATGCCGGTTTGATGCTACCCTAAGGTCCTCAGGTGAACCTGGAGCGGTTCAACTCCTACCTATGGTCCCTCATGCCATTTTCCTGTGGAAACCGGTAAAACCTTGAGTTTTCTCTCCTCTTTAGGTTCTCTCTTCGAAACCCTAACTTCTAAAACCTCAGATCTATACATATTTCAAGTCGTTTTGATGTTTTCTTTAAGGGTTTTCCATTTTTTCTAAAACGATTTTTTGTTTTCCAAGTAGGGTTTCTAAAAAAACCTTTCTACAAAAATGATTTGTTCGAGTTTAAGGGTTCTTCTGAGATTCTTCTCGTATTTTTAAACGGTTTCTGTTAAAATCTCTTTTTCATAGTTTATTATGTTAAAACTTTAGTTTTAACACTGTATTATAATCTTAGTTTGCCTTTATTGATCTACTCTTTTGATTTGTATATGGGTCTGTCTCTTATGAATACGTCCTGAGTTTTCTATGATTTTTATCCTATTTTTTCTCATTAGGGTTCTTGATTTTGTCTTTTCTGCTTATGTTGTAGTTGCTCTGTTTAATCCCTCTAGTTGTTACCATTTTGTTTAGATGAATCTCTAATCCTATGTGATTTCTTGCTGCTACAGTCATTAGGGTTTCTGACTCTTTGATTCTCCCTGTTATATCATGTTCGTTTGTTAATCCCTTTAATCATTTACTGTGTGCTAGTATTGAATCCCTGATTCTATGTGATTTTTACTTGAATCTCTGATTTTACTGTCCTATTGTGTGTTTACTTCGTGTACTCATAGGAATCATCATTACTCCTGTTTAAACCCCTAATTTCAAGTAATTGAACCTCTCATGGATCTTTTGTGATGATTTCCTTACTGATGTACAACCTTTAAATTATTTCCTTGCCTTATTTTGGTCAACTATGTTGTCACACAGAGTTTTATATTATTTCCTTAATTGAAATATTCTGAACCTAGCCTCAATTGCATGTCCCATACTTGTATTATGCTAAGTTATTTCTTTATATTCTATATGAAGTCACATATGGTACCTTTCTTTATTTGTTGTCTGCATAATATCGTTTGAACTTAATCCCTTCAATTAAGGGATACCTATATTGATTTTACATTGATTGATACTCAGTCCCTTAATTAAGGGTTAACTTTGATTCCTACCTTATTTACTATCTGTTTTCAAACTATATATATACACTATGTAACGACCCGATCGGTCGTTTTAATTCCTAGCGCGTCGTTAAGCGTTTTGAATTCATGAGCATCTTTGTTTCAGGTATTATGACCCATGGGCGTGGTCGGAATTGAATTCCAGGAAGTTTAGAATTGATTTGGAAAGGAAATTCTCATTTCAGAAGCCTTGAGTTAGAGAAATAAACTAAGATTGGAACTTTGAGTAAACGAACTCCGAATCAGGATTTGAAGGTTCCAGTAGGTTTGTATGATGATTTCGGATTTGGGTGTATGTCAGGATCGGGTTTTTGATAACCCGGGAGCGTTTTGGCGTATATTGTGGAAGTTAGCATTTTAGAAGGATTTCATGAATTTGGGCTTGAAGTGCATATTAGTGAAGTTGATGTCCATTTGGGATTCCGAGTCTGGGAATAGCTCAGTATGGTGATTCTGGAATTGGAAGCGCGATCAAAAGTGAATTTGGATGTCCGTAGGTCATTTTGGAGTCATTTGGCTAAAGATAGAAATTTGAAGGTTTTTGGGAAATCCGACTGGAAGTGGAAGTTTTGATATCGAGTTCGGAATGCGATTCCGGAAGTTGGAGCAGGTCCGTAATGTTGAATATGACTTGTGTGCAAAAATTGAGGTCAATCGGGTGTGATTTGATAGGTTTCGGCGTCGGATGTAGAAGTTTGAAATTCTAAGTTCTTAAAGAATTGGATTTGAGTGCGATTCGTGATTTCGGCATTGTTTGATGTGATTTGAGGGCTTGAGCAAGTCTGTGTTATGTTTTGGGACAGGTTGGTATAATTGGACAGGGTCCCGGGGGCCTCGGGTGGATTCCGGGTGGTTGTTTGATCAAGAGTTGAAGTTTGAAGAAGTGAAGATTGTTGTCATCTGGTGTGATCCGCACCTGCGAGGATTTGGCCGCAGGAGCTAGATTGGGTCTGGAGCTAAGGGACCGCAGGTGCGAGAGTTTGGTCGCACCTGGAGAATCGCAGGTGCGAAGAGGGATCGCTGGAGCGGGAGTTGCTGGGCTAAGTCAGAACCGCACCTGCGATGGAATTTCCGCAAATGCGGAACCGCAGGAGCGGCTATTGCACCGCAGGTGCGAAACTGGCTAGAGGCAGTGGGGTGTTTTAAGAACGGATTTTGGCCATTTCTTCATTTCTCTCATTTTGGTGTGGCGATTTTGGGAGCTTCAAGAAGGGGGTTTTCAGCAAGCATCACTAGGTAAGTTAATTCTTCCCACTCCTAAGTTAAATATGCGATCTTGCATGGATTTGAGCATGAATATTTGATTAAATTATATATTTGAGTTAGTGAGGCTACAGGTAGAATATATCTTCAAGAATTTCGGATTTTCGGGCATGTGGGCCCGAAGGTATTTTGGTCATTTCTCCAAGCGGGGTTGGGAAAGTATATAATCTGAATTTGTTGCGAGTATTATGATGAATTTTCATTGCTTTGACATTATGTGGTAGTTTCGGAGCATTATGCGTCCGTTGGAGTCATCGGAAAGGCTTGGAAGCCGGTGTTGGAATTTCGGAGCGAGGTAAGTCTCCTTTCTAACTTTGTGAGGTGGAATAGTACCCCTAGGTAAATTAATTCAATACATGCTATTATCTTCGGGGGTTACGCACGCACGAGGTGACTGGAGTCCGTGCGTAGCTACTACTATGCCATGTCCGGGTAGCCTAGGACCCACTAGCATGCCCTACCTGTTGTACCTGTGATCTTGTCTGTGATGTTAAAATGCTAATATAATCAAAATTGTAATTTAATGACTAAGGAAGATTAAAGTTTATTTTCTAAATCATTAAAAAAAAAAAAAAAATATTTCCTTCGCGGCAATTGTATTTCCGAATATGGTTGTGTTATTAAATGTTATAAACTCAGCAAGTGAATTTCGAAAAAAGGGATTTAAATACTATTTGTGGTTTTTAAAAGAGAAATCGGTCATTTATTTGAGTATTCGTGTTCCCGACGTGTTCGGGGTGGATTGTTGATTGTGCAACATGTGACCGCTTCGCAATTTACATTCCGCGAGCAGAGTTTATTTTCCTTAATCTCATGGGAGCGGGTCATACGCCACGGCGGGTTTAGAATGCACTTATGGGACGGGCCATTCGATCCTCGGTAGTGCATAGAGAGGATTATTATATTAAGAGATGCACTTTTGGTACGGGCCGTTCGATCCTCGACAGTGCATAAAGAGGTTGAGAGATGCACTTTTGGTACGGGCCATTCGATCCTCGGTAGTGCATAGAGAGGTTGAGAGATGCACTTTTGGTACGAGCTATTTGATTCTCGGCAGTGCATAGAGAGGTTGAGAGATGCACTTTTGGTACGGGCCGTTCGATCCTCGGCAGTGCATAGATGTGAGTACTTTGTGGGGAGGTGCACTTTTGGTATGGGTCGTTCGATCCTCGGCAGTGCACGGGCATGACTATCTTATGACTCTGGCCGGTTGTCTTACCCTTGTGTGCGCATGACTATTTGGTACTATTCTATGTTGATACCCAATTTTTCCTCAAAATTATTTTTCAAATTCGAATATATACCTTCAAAATAACTTTTATAATGATTGGCATTTTTCCATGAATTTTCCATATTTTTATCAAAAATTTTCCCTTTATCTAATATGTTTATTCAATAATTATCCATAAATTATGTTATAAATAATTTCAAAATGTTTTCCAACTCAATATCTTGATTTTAATCCTATTTTACCCCATTAGGATTTGATTATTTCCCAAATTAGCCAATATTGGCATTATTTAACTAATTTTAACAATTTTTGCAATAATAGCACAAGTGCACACTTATATCGTTTTAAAATCTATAACTGGTCATTTTTATATTTTTATACTAGTTAATCATCTCAATTTCATTTATTTGGTCTTAATTCCATTTTACACAATTATTGGTTATTTTAATTAATTAATTATCCTATTTTTATGGGTATCTAATATCTAGCTACCTTTTATTTAAAAACTAGCCTAAATTGAATCCCAACCCCCCTAATAAAATACCCAGCCCAATCCTAAAAACAAACCCGGCCCAACCCCTCAAATTATCTGAGCTGTTGATCAAAATAGATCAACGGCCCAGAATTTAATTTCCTAAAATAATTATAACCAAACCCCCCTCCCGTCTCTCATTCCTTCACGACCATTCTCTCTCTATCTCTCTATGTATTCTCTGTTTTTCTCTAGAAGTCTCTTCGACTTCTCCCTCTCCGATGGAACCTATCTGTCTTCTCCGGTTGGTTTCTCACTGGAAACCTTGGTTCTTCATCACCTCATGGTCGTTTACTTACCCATCGCCGGTCCAGTGAAACCCTGGGGTCCTCAGGCGAGCTCGGAGCGGTTCTCTTGCCTCCCATGGTCCCATGCCACCTTTCCGGCCTTCCCGGCCGTCTGAGTAGTGATCTACAACCGATTCTAGCATAAATCGGTGCCATCTCTAAGGTTCTTCCTTTCTATGGGTTCCACGAAACCCTAACCCTTTGTATTTTGATTTCTTTTAAGATCTACACTAGATCCGCAGTGTTATGAAGTTTTTCTACGAAAAACCCCATCTTTAAACGATTTCTTTTAATTTCGAAATTAGGGTTGCTTAACCCCTTTCAAAGAACGATTTTTACTTCTAGATTTAGTGATTTCCACTGTATTTTTTGAACTATTCTCTTATGTTTCTTGCTTGCTTGACTTATTATGCTAAAAGCCCTAATTCTTTTAGCCCGTTCGATAATGTGTGCTTGTTCTCCTGTGAAGCCATTCATATATTCTCTTATTCTTGTTGCTAGGGACTTAGTCCTATTGTTCTGTGATTCCTTGCTTAGGGTTCCCTATTCATGTGCTATTAATTATCAAATTGATACTGGTTCATGAGTGTTTGCCTGATAATCACCATTGACTCTGTGTATCTCTTTGCTTAGCTGTGATATTTTCCTCGAACCTGTGACTTTGTATATGTTGTACTAATTTCAAAATTATTTCCTTGCTTATATGATACTTTCCTTAATTATACTTGATTCCCTGTAATTGTGATTACATCCGAGATTCTTTCAATAAATTTTTTCAAAACTAATACTCTTCTTTACTTTATAAATATACTGTTAGTTTAACTTTCCTTAATTATATACTACGTACTTGGCTCTTATTATGCACTATGTGCTTTCCTTGTCCTAATTTGACAGAATCAGTCCTATTGGACTGATTTCTTTTCCTTATTTTACCTTGACTATACCGTTTGAACTAGAACCCTTAATTAAAAGAGTCTAGTTCGTCTTAATTGGTGTTGATTGATTGTTATTTCCATAATTTGCCTATGCACTACTCCTTTTCAAAACTATATAAAGACCTGTCTTCCTTCTTCACAAACACACTGAAATTCACACACACACTGATATTGAGAGCACTGACACACACAGACACTGCTCTGAACTTTTCTATGCTTTCATACACTTCTTGCTCTTTACATCTATTTCTGACTACTCAGTCAGCTGAAACCCAAGACTGAGTAATCTCTATTGCTCTTATGCTCTTGCATACTACTGTCCTACTGTTGCTCTCTCATTCTGCATACTATTGTTCTACTACTGCTCTCTTTGTCCTGTATACTGCTATTTGCTACTCTATGTCTTTACACTTTGCTGTTATATACCCTTGACTGGTATGTTCCTAATTTAAGTTTACAGAGTCCCAACACAATATGTTTTAATTCATGTTAATATACTTGTTGTTCCTTTTGTGCTTTATTTTATGGTTCTATTGCCTACCATGTAACTAGCCTGCTTCTATGATTTCCCCCTTCCCTTTTAGTATAAGAATCTCATGCTTTACCTTGTATGATTTACTATAACCCTGTTCGACTCCCATGGAGTCAGCATGCCTGTTTTATCTATGTGATTATCCTTTTCCTGTCTCAAANCCCCCCCCCCCATAATACCTAAATGTTGTATGATTCTGACTCTATACCTAATACGTGACTCTTCTTGATATGTGATGTTTTATGATAACTATGTGATAATTTTTTGAAAACCTATAACTCTATCATGCTGCTACCATGTGAATTATTTGTCCCCAAATCCCTATCCTTATTTGTGTTTGTCTCTTACACTCTGCATCTTTGTCGAGTTGTGGTTGGCCTGCTTTTTTCCTTTGGCAAACTGGTTTTCATAAACTCTTACACTGTCCTCTGAAGCTATATTTCAAAATTGTTACTTCAAACTCTTTTCAAACTCCAATTCTCTTTTAAAACTCCAAGCACTTCCCACTACTCTTAGATTCTAGGTGCAGCCCCCTTCGTGTGAGCACTGCCTTGGGGACCTTTGAGTACCCATTGAACTCTGACACACAAGGCTGGCCTTCTACACTGCACCTACTCATTCCTGGTTAGGGAACTTAGGTGTGAGAACTGCCTGGGATCCCCTGAGATCCTTAGGAACTCTGACACACCTGGGTTACAAGAGGTCTTGGCATATGGCATGTTGGATCTGGTACTTAGGCTTACTGTCAGGCTCTATATAGTATAGCTTCTTGATTTGCCTTTATTCAGTTGTGTAATTCATTATTCTTGGCCTGTAATAATCTGTAAACGAATATTTGGGAATGGATAATGAAAGGGTAGGGCTATGCATGCCTAGTGTAATTTTTGGGTAGAAATCATGTCTTAGGATTTATTTTATCTCTGTGCGCAATAGAAACCCTGTTTAGGACATATCTACCATGCAATAGATATCATGTCTTAGGTATATTTGTGTTTGCATCTCATCACATGCATGCTCACGTAGAAAAATCATGCTAATACCTGTTATAATTACTGCTGCTTCATTCAGAAATCTTGTTCTTGTTCGAATAATAACTGTCTTAAAATACTGTTTCTGCATGTGTATTCATCTAGATATCCTGCTCAGGATTACAATCGAATTATCATTAGAGGCCATATCACCTTAGGGATCTATTTTCAGCATGTTTTTATTTAAGGTTTTGTGTTAAGTACTCTGTTGAACACCTAGAACAACATGTATTAGGTTTAATAATTAAGTGAAATCAGGCCCTCTATATCTCCAACATAGATAATAACCTCGCCTAAAATATGTTCCAAATGGTTGAAAACGTTTTCCTGCACTTTTAAACCCAAACTGATATCTTGCTTGCATTCTTAGATACCATGCCTATAGGATCTGCATTTTTCTCATCACATGTCTGTATAAGGACCTGCACTCCGCCTGTGTCTTAAAATAGTAATCAACATATGTTCAGACGCCTAGGCAAACCTTAGGCACAGATGTTTGTCAAAATCAAAACTATTTTTGTACACTGTCTATTAACCAATGGTTTTAAAATCAGTCATGCATTCTTTTTCTGAAACTCATCCAAACCCTAATGTTTGCTGCTGTCTTCACACCTAAAATTCCTGCTTAGGTTCTAAATCTTAGACCTTCTTTGTGTTTGAGACGTGCTATTTACATGCTTTACTTGCGGAGGGGTACTTGAGCCATATGTTTGTTATGTGTATCCCATATGTGTAAGTCCTAACTGTTTTTCTACTCGTCGCTTAGAATTTTACCCTTTAAACTTAGGGGTTCAGATTAGTACTCACCTTGTAGGATTAGTAGTCCTAAACATCCTCCAGGACTTATAGAATGGGACGGGTAATAACACGCAATAAGCTTTTGTGACCAACACCCGCTTCTTTAAATAACCTCTACAGGGTGGAAGGGTAGAATACGGATATGATGACCGGTGCACTAATACCACGTGTAGCCCCTATTCGAGGAGTGATTACCGGATATTGCATTGACGTGATCCGTATTATTTTAAACCTAGGACAATTCGTTTTCAAATGTTTTACTCTAATGTTTTCCCAAAAACTTTAAAGATTTTCGTACTTGTTTGAAATCCCCTCTTATATGAACCTTACTTGCTATTTGTTTACTGTCCAAATTCACAAAACTTCTTGGCTGGGACCCACAGTTGTGGATCTTGAGGGGTTCCTAACACCTTCCCCTTAGGATAACTTCAAGCCCTTACCCAATCTCTGGTAATGCAAACTAGTTCATGAGTTATCTACTCTAGGTGCCCTAACGCACCACAAAATCATTAGGTGGCGACTCTTCCTTAAACCTCTTCCTTTAAGGAGTTGTCCAGAATGTCATGAATCCGATCTCTCCGCACCTGACCCGTGCAAGGAAAAAGGGGGAGGGGCGCGACAGCATGGCGACTCTACTAGGGATATTCCCTAGGCTTACACCATTACAGGTTGTCTTGTGAATTTAGACCTTTCAATTTCTGTTTTAATATTTATGCCCTTTCCTATTCCTGTTATATGTTGTTAACTGTTTAATTTTGCAAGTATTTACTTCGCCTGAGCATAACTGGCGTCTCTTCATGTTTTCTTTGTAACTTCTTTCAATTATAACTGCCATATTTCCTTTCTTTACCGCTTTCCAATATGAAAATACATGCCTACTTGTTTAAATGTTATTTATTGCATATCATGCTCCGCATTCATATTCCACTCGTGCCAAACAAAATCCTATAGCAACACTTACAATGAGTAGTTGCGATATTCCAATATTACTACCCCCTAAATTCGGAAAGGCGTATTTGCGATAAAACTAGTCGATCGACGGTGCAGTCAACAGTTCCGTGTCTTCCCCCTTGAGTTGTCCGCTCAAGGGTACCGATCAAAAACCCCATAGAAACCTTACTCTAGTGTATGTTGCATGCATCATGGTCAAACCTAGCCGGGCTAACATTTCGTCCGCTCAACAGCCTTTAAGATAGCTTTGTCCAAAGTCCATTGGGTTTCCCTTGAACCCAAACGGACGCCTTCACGTTCTGTGCATTTATTTGGAGATTAAATGCTCATGATAATTATTGATGTTAAATAGTCGAGTCTGGTGGGGGTAAGGGCCTAACCTGTTTGTTTTGCAGAAATGAGGCACGAGGTCCCGAGATTCGGCATGGTCACCAATATCCACCCCAAACTACTAAACTGGTGGGAGGATCTTCACTCCAATCACAAAACAGTTGTCAGAAAACACTTGGGAAACCTGCCCTCTCTTCTGAAAATTCAACCTAACAACATGATGATAGAAGCTGCTACCCTGTTCTGGGACTGTGAGAGGTCGGTCTTTCACTTTGGAAACAATGAGATGACGCCATTGTTAGAGGAAATAGGAGGGTTAGCTGGTTTAGCTTGGGAGTCTCCAGGGTAATTGATGCCTGAAAACCGTAAAGGTTGAGGTTTTCTCAAGATTATAGGGCTAAAGAAAAATCCATAATTGGTCTGCTTGGAAGACTCGTACATACCCTTTGACTATTTGTATGAGAGTTATGGTCGTAGCCAGTCTTAACGCACTTATCAGGAAGAGTTCTCCCTTACTTCTCTGGGGCATATTCATCGTCGGGTATTCGTCTTTATAGTATGCTTCTTGGGTCTGATGGTGTTCCCAACAAAGAAAGAAAGAATCCACACCAGGTTGGCTATGGTTACCAAGACTCTGATGGAAGGGTTTGACAAGCAGGACTTCACTATCGTGCCAATGATCATTGTTGATATGTACTGAGCCTTGGAAAAGTGTCAACGAGGGGAAAAACATTTCAAAGGTTGCAATCTGTTACTCCAGTTGTGGCTCACTGAGCATTTGCAAAAGGGCGACTACTGTCAGGACATCCATAGGAGATTTTGGGATGATCATATTGCTTTCCATCACCCAAAGCGTATGAACTACATCCCCGACATGTTTGCTCAGCCAGAAAATGCCTATGGATGGCTGAGTTGCTAGGGAACTTGACCGAGGACCAGATTCAGTGGATGTTTGGGTGGTTCCCAACCGACGAGTTCATCATCTGAACTCGAGACACCCCATTTCTGTTATTGATCGGTCTAAGAGGGACATATCCTTACGTCCCTATCCGAGTCATGAGGCAGGCAGGAAGGAAGCAAGTGGTACCAAGGGTCGAAAAGGTGAGTCATCTCAGGGTAGATTTCCAAAATGATGGTACCCCTCATAAGTGCCAAGCTCAGCATTTATGGCACTGCAAGGTCCGGTTAGAAAAGGACACTATTGAACCCGACATGTATAATGCTGGTTACTCTCCTTATTATCTGGGATGGTTGGAAGATAACTGGGGTGGAAGTATCGAGCCAGGGTTTGCTCAAGGCCACAGGGTCATAGAAGAGAGGGCCGAGGAAACGACTAGACTCAACCAGTTGCGCAAGAGGCTCCGTGATTGTGAATATGATCATCACAAAATACACGAGGCCAACAAGAAGCTGATCGAGGAATGGAAAAACATGTGCATCACCTCCACCCAGAGGCTAGCACACTTGGAGCGAGGCATAGTCGACTTAGAGGAGATGTTCATTAGGAGGATCGAGACCTGTCAAAAGACCGAGGGAGCCGAAGGAGGAATTCTAGCCAGGACCTACTTGCTGCTGGGACTCCGCGAGATAGGGACGCTGATCAAGGCAAGCAGAGATGCCAAGTCTGGGGAAGGTCCTTCTGGGACCAAGTAGTTAGGATTGTCTTTACTTTGCCTTCTGATGTAATAAGGCCCCTGGACATTAGTGACATTTTATATTTTTCGCATATTTAGAGTCGTGTTGGATTTGTCTATTTTATTATCAATAAAATGAGGCACTTAGCATCTTAAATTCACCAAATCAACTTGTCGCTAGGCCTACCTCGGGCACAAAGAGGTCCCCAACTTAGGAAACGCTTTACATTTCCGCCTTATGTGTTTAAATACTACAATATTTCTTTTATGATCCTCACTGACTTCATTACTTTTTCGTTTTTTGTTTTCTTTATTTATTATTCCCCTCCCCAAAGGTTGGTTCGTGCATTCTGGCATCATCCGCATACCGCACAAGATCAAAGGGCCCTCCTCCTACTCCTCCTACTCCTCCTTCTAGTCCTCCCAAAGGAAAAAGTAAGGGTAAAGCTAAAATGGTAGAGGGAAGCGGCGTCAGAAGAGACAACAGGGATGAACAGGTTGAGATTGCTGATGGTCGGGGTATTCAGGTTCTACAAGAAGGTATGTCTCCACTCGAGAAGAAGCTGCTGAAGTTCCAAGAGGAACTTGACCAAGTCAAGAATTTGGCTCACCTATCACTTTCCCTCAATGTTCCGGATGCCCACTTCCCAAATTCTCCAAACCCCACTTTACCACAAAACACCCCTAAACAACCGAATCACTCCAAAGACCTAGTCCCGCCAGCACAATGCAATGCCTGTCACCATAACACTCCACCTCTCCAGGAATAGACAAAAGACCACTTCCAAGCTTACAATAATCCCATTTATCTGGAAACCGTGGCTCATTCCACACCACATACCCCCCGAGTCTGACGAGAAGGATAGGCTCATCAGGAATTTGGCTGAGGAACTCAAGAAGTTGACCAACCGAGTTCAGGGCGTCGAAGGAGTTAGAGGGATTGAGGGGCTGAACTATGAAGATCTTTGCATACAGCCTGACGTCGAACTGCCCGAGGGGTACAAACCTCCTAAGTTCGAGATGTTCGATGGTACTGGTGATCCAAAAGTCCATTTGAGAACTTACTGCGACAAATTGGTTGGCGTGGGAAAAGATGAAAGAATCCGCATGAAACTCTTCATGAGGAGTTTGAAAGGAGATGCACTATCTTGGTACATCGGCCAGGATCCAAAGAAATGGACTAATTGGGTGAGCATGGAAACAGAATTCATGGATTGATTCAGTTTCAACACGGAGAATGCTCCGTATATATTCTATATCCAGAATTTGAAGAAGAAGCCAACGGAAACCTTTCGCGAGTATGCTACCCATTGGAGGTCAGAAGCTCCCAAGGTTAGGCCAGCCTTAGAAGATGAACAAATGAAGAAGCTCTTTGTACGAGCTTAGGATCCTCAGTATTACGAACGACTGATGATGGTCGAAGGTCACAAGTTCTCTGACATCATCAAGTTGGGAGAGCGAATCGAAGAAGGCATCAAAAGAGGTATGGTTACCAACTTGGAAGCTTTACAGGCTACTAATAAAGCTCTACAGTCTGGTGGTGTGTCCAGAAAGAAGGATGTGGGAGCCGTGATGGTTGCAAAACAAGCCAAGTCCCACCCAAATACCAAGTTTATCCAACATCCTCGTTCACATACCAACCACCTCCAAATTACCAAGCACACTCACCCACATATCAAGCTCCACAACCCACATATCAGCCTACCTCGCCCAGATACTCCCAACCAGCCCCCGTTTACAACGCCTACAAGTCCCAACCTTCCCACTACCGATCACTACGTACTCACCAAAACTTCCCAAGACCTCACCCTAACTTCGACCGTCGCCCTCCAAAACAGTATACTGCCATAGCCGAGCCTATTGATCAACTATATGAAAGACTCAAAGCCGCCGGCTACGTCACACCTATTCGTGCTGCCACCCCTAAGAACCCTTCTTAGTGCATCAACCCAAAAAAATCCTGTGCCTACCACTCCGGCATGAAGGGAAACATCATCGAGGAATGTCGTTCCTTGAAAGACAAGATACAAACCCTCATAGACAACAAGATCATTGTAGCCAAGGACCCTGCTCCTAATGTTCGAAATAATCCGCTGTCGGACCATAAAATTGGTGTCCATATGGTTGAAGTAGATGATGATTGGGATCCTGAAGGATCAATTGGGCTGATTGCAGAGGGTGATCCAATGAAGCCCGCAATTACTCTCAACCCAATCATGGTTCAGATGCAGCCATCTGGGGATGCTGAGGTAAACATGTCCATTCCACTCCAGTTTGAATCGAGACCGCTCGCAAAGGAAAAGGCCCCAGTGCCGATCAAAGTTGAGTTTGTACGGCCACTCGAAGTAGCAGACCGGTCGCGACATATACTCCGGCAGGAATGAGGATGACCACGCCTATTCCAGTGGCAATGTCAACAACTCCACCATTTTACTCAAATGCCATCCCATGGGACTACACAGCTGAAGCCAGGAAAAAGGGTAACAGCAGGTCTGAGGAAGCCATTACTGCACAGGGTATGTCCAGAACTGGCAGAGTTTACACCCCTGAACATTTGGCTGAATCTAGCAAGCAGGCCGCCAACCGTCCTCCCACCATTGAGACAAGCTCATACAGTCATTGGATAAAGATCCAAGCCAAAGAGTACTCAATCCTTGACCAGTTGAACAAGACACCAGCCCAGATATCTATCCTTTCTCTATTAAAGAATTTTGAGACGCACAGAAGTGCCTTGCTGAGAGTGCTGAGTGAGGCATACGCACAAGAAAATATCACTAGAGGGGAGATAGCAAACATAGTGGGCCAGGTTCTAGAAAACCACAAGATTACTTTCCATGAAGATGAATTTCCACCCGAGGGGTTAGGGCATAATAGAGCACTGCATATCACTGTGCAATGTGAGGACCACTTCATTAAAAGGATCTTAATTGATGGGGGTTCCAGCCTCAACATTTGTCCGCTGATTACACTCAAGAAATTGGGCAAAAGTCTGCATGATATAAAAGAAGGAGAGATCAATGTAAAGGCCTTCGATGTTTCGCAGAGGTCCACTATGGGAGAAATCACCTTGTGCTTACAAATGGGACCAACCTGGTTCGATGTATACTTCTAGGTGATAGACGTGCCCGCATCCCACAACTTGTTGTTAGGGCGACCTTGGATACACGCCGCTGGGGCCGTGGGATCAACCCTACATCAAGAGTTAAAATTTGAATGGAATCATCAAGAGGTAGTCATTCATGGCGAGGGTAGCAACCACATCTACGGTCTCCGGACTTTTTTGGTCACTGAGGGAAGAAGGAAGTTGGATGGAGAAATCTACCACAACATTGAACAAGTCAACGCCATTGATAAGGATAAATGGTGGGACAGTAAGATCGAGAGCATCTTGAACTGGAAAGGATACAATCCAGGCAAAGGGCTCGGTAAAAATCTCCAAGGAATAACGAAGCCAATAACACTCAAGAAGCATGGTACCTTTTTCGGGCTAGGGTATGATACACTTGGGAGGAATTCAAGGACAGGTCGCCACCATGGCACAATCCCTAATACTCATTGGATCAGCCAATACCTCACTTAGAACAAACTTTCCAGCCAGCTGATATCATCTATGGTACGGACGAAGAAGAAGCATTAGCGGCAATGAGGGATTTATTTTTGGACGATGAGGACATGGAATGCTGTGTCATTCTTGAAGAGGGAGGGGAGGAAGGCCCTTCCATACAGGTCATGAGCAGAGGCTCATATCTCAAGAATTGGTCTGTCAGAACGACCAAAGCCCATCGAGCCTTGGTGTAGCAAGGCTAACAAAACAAGCATTTATTTACAGCTTATTTACTTAAAAGAAAAACAAATTCTTCCTTTTCGCATTTTTAATTTCTGCAAGAAAGAGCTCCTATGTTCAAATGATTATTCAATTAATCAAAGCATTTGCAGTTTCTCTATAAATCGTATATTTACTTGCTACTATTTTCCTCCCCATCACTTTATTTACACAACATTACTATTACTTATCTTGATGAACTGACGACTATGACATGCAACGAGGCAACGCAACAAATGGATTCCGATTCAGACGAGGATGATATACTTAAGGATATTGTGAAAGAGGTCGAGAACTTTGAGAATAGACCTAAGTCTATCTTGGACGAGACTGAGGTTGTCAACCTGGGAAACACAGAGAACGTCAAAGAAACACGCATCAGCGTTCATCTGTCGCCATTAGAAAAGGAGGAATATACAGAGTTTTAAGAGAATATGAGGAAATATTCGCCTGGTCGTATGATGACATGACTGGCCTCAGTACATCTATTGTGGCCCACCAGTTTCCAACCGATCCGACATGCCCACCGGTGAAGCAAAAGCTCCGAAAGTTTAAACCAGACATGATCTTGAAAATCAAAGAAGAGGTAACCAAGCAGATCAACGCCAGGGTTCTCCGGGTGGTTGAATACCCGACATGGTTAGCCAACATCGTGCCTATGCCAAAGAAAGATGGGAAGGTTAGAGTCTGTGTCGACTACCGGGATCTCAACCGGGCCAGTCTGAAGGATGACTCCCCTTTGCCAAACATACACATCCTGATTGACAACTGCGCCAAACATGAGCTGCAGTCCGTTGTAGATTGTTTCGCTGGCTACAATCAGATTTGGATGGACGAGGAAGATTCTGAGAAAACGGCATTCGTTACGCCATAGGGAGTGTATTGTTACAAGATGATGCCATTCGGTCTGAAGAATGTAGGGGCCACCTACATGAGGGCCATGACTACTATATTCCACGATATGATTCACAAGGAGATCGAGGTATATGTGGATGACGTCATCATCAAATCAAGGAAAGCCACTGACCATACGAGATCTGAGGAAGTTCTTCAACAGGTTAAGGAAGTACAATCTGAAACTTAACCATGTGAAGTGTGCATTCAGGGTTCCTGTTGGCAAGTTGCTAGGGTTCATCGTTAGTCGCCGAGGAATAGAACTGGATCCATCAAAGGTCAAAGCCATCCAAGAATTGCCCCACCAAAGAACAAGAAGGATGTTATGAGTTTCCTGGGGAGGCTCAATTACATCAGCCGGTTCATAGCCCAGTCTACTGTCATTTGTGAACCAATTTTCAAGATGCTGAAAAAAGATGATGCAACCAAAAGGACCGAGGATTGTCAAAAGGACTTCGATAGAATCAAGGAATACCTCTCAACACCACCAGTCCTGGTACCACCTGAGCCAGGTAGACCTCTGTTACTTTACCTTGTTGTGTTAGATGGAGCTTTCGGTTGCGTTCTTGGGCAACATGACGAAACAGGAAGGAAAGAGCAGGCCATTTACTATCTTAGCAAGAAATTCACCCCATATGAAGCCTGATACTCTTTATTGGAGTGCAATTACTGTGCTCTGACTTGGGTCGCACAAAAGTTGAGGCACTACTTCTGTGTATATACGACGTACCTCATATCAAGGATGGATCCATTGAAATACATCTTTCAGAAGCCCATGCCCACTGGAAAACTGGCCAAATGGAAAATCATGTTAAGTGAGTTTGACATTATTAAAGTGACTCAGAAGGCAGTCAAGAGACAGGCATTAGCAGATCATCTCGCTGAAAATCCTGTGGACGGGAAATACGAACCATTAAAAACGTATTTTCCCAATGAAGAAGTGTCATTCGTAGGAGAGGACATTTCAGAATCCTACGATGGTTGGAGGATGTTATTTGATGGGGCCACAAACCTCAAAGGCGTAGGTATTGGGACAGTCTTAATATCAGAAACCAATCAGCACTATCCAGTATCCGCCAAACTCAGGTTCCCCTGCACCAACAACATGGCTGAATATGAGGCCTGCATCTTGGAGCTCAATTTGGCCATCGACGTGAACGTTCAGGAGTTACTAGTGATTGGTGATTCAGACCTATTGATACACCAAGTACAAGGAGAATGGACGACCAAGAATTCCAAGATACTGTCATATCTACATCGTGTATAGGAAATGAGAAATAGGTTCACAAAGATAGAGTTCCGGTACGTCCCCAAAATCCAGAATAAGTTCGCCGATGCATTGGCTACCTTGTCATCTATGATCCAGCATCCAGACAAGAATTTCATCGATCCCATCCTAGTGAGAATCCACAATCAGCCGGCCTACTGCGCCCACATTGAAGAAGAAGCAGATGGAAAGCCTTGGTTTCATGATATCAAGGAGTACTTGGCAAAGGGATAATATCCAAAACTTGCAAATGCTACTCAGAAATGCACGCTTCGAAGGTTGTCAAACAATTTCTTTCACAGCGGAGGAATCCTGTATAGGAGGACTCCTGATCTGGGCTTACTAAGGTGTGTCGAAGCAAAAGAAGCAACAAAACTATTGGAGGAGATACACGCTGGTACATGCAGTCCTCATATGAACGGGTTTGTTCTAGCAAAGAAGATACTTCGGGTCGATTATTTCTGGATGACCATGGAAACGGATTGCGTCCAGTATGTCCGAAAGTGCCACTGCTGTCAGATACATGGGGATATGATAAAGGTACCTCTGGGTGAGCTTAATGCAACAAGTTCCCCATGGTCGTTCGCCGCCTGGGGCATGGATGTTATCGGTCCAATCGAGCATGCCGTCTCCAACGGACACAGGTTTATTCTGGTTGCCATCGATTACTTTACCAAATGGGTTGAAGCAGCCTCTTAAAAAGAAGTTACTAAGAAAGTCGTGGCCAACTTTGTCCGCGACCGCATAATTTGTCGATTCGAAGTTCCAGAGTCAATCATTACCGATAATGGTTACAACCTCAACAGTGACCTGATGAGAGCCATGTGTGAAACCTTCAAGGTCAAACACAAGAATTCCACAGCATACAGACCTCAGATGAATGGAGTCATTGAGGCTGCCAACAATAATATCAAGAAGATATTGAGAAAGATGATAGAGAAGTACAAGCAATGGCATGAGAAGCTGTCACTCGCCTTACTGGGATATCGCACCACAGTCCGCACATCAACTGGGGAAACTCCTTACATGTTGGTTTATGGTACAGAAGTCATTATTCCTGTCGAAGTCAAAATTCCATCTCTGAGAATCATACAAGAAGCCGAACTCAGCGATGCATAGTGGGTATGAAGTAGGGGTGGGCATCGGTCGGTTCGGTTCGGTTTTGAACATTATCGGTTTTGCCTATCGATTATCGGTTTACAAATATCATAACCTGATAACCAAACCGATAAGATATTGGTTATCGGTTATTGATTATCGGTTAATCGGTTATCGATCATTATCGGTTCGGTTATCGGTTTACCCGATAAGATAAAACAACTAAAAATTTTGCAATATATTAAAACTATGAAATCAAACTGCCAGAAGTTGCTGTATACAATACCGTAGTTGGTATGTCAAGTAAAGAAGTAAAGATCTTATAATAGGCATCATAGTAGTAGTAAAACAGTGTATGATGCCTGTTGTGCAGCGACAGCCATCAACAATTAAGTATGATCATTCCTTCATAATTGTTACAATTTTTTACACTTAATATTACACTATATAAAGAATGTGATGCTTTACACGCTGATTACAGTTACACTATATAATATTATAATGAATGTCGTTGTGCAGTGTGCACCATAATAAATCAACTAACACAACAGTTCAATATTTCAGCTACACAGCTATCTAACACAACACAACTAATAGTTCTTTGACATTGATAAAAAAGTTCAATATTTCAGTTACACAGCTGTATTTCCCAACATCCAAAGTAATAGTTCAACATTACAAACAGCCCAAAGTACTAGTTCAAACACATTAACAAGTCCAAACATAGTACTAATAGTTCAAATTCAAGTAAATAACACAACAACTACTCAATCCTAATAGGCTTGACCAAATTACGCTCCAAACAACGCTCAACATGCATCATTAAGGACTTAGTACCAGTTACTCGTGCATTGTAACGTAATACACGATGACAATGACTACATCTTACTTTCCACCATCCATCATCACTCTCACGACCCCAAATCCTAATCGGCCGTGATGGCGCTTATCATGGAACTAGGCTAGCCGACTACCACATTTTCGCAATTTGTTTTGAAAATCCCATTCAAGTTTCAAGCATTTCATAAAAATATACAAAAAATTTACATAATATAGTAGGCCAATTTTATACAGTACTGCCATCCCCAAAACCCGGAGCCAACATGTCATGAGCATCTAGAAGAATAAGTCATAATATACTGTCATAATACAAAACCTCCTAATGAAATGAAGATACAACAGGGAGGGAAAAATAGAGATGATGCGAACGTTGAACAACTATCTCTATATCCCACGATCCGGCTCTGCTGCGAAATAAAGGCTAATGCTCGATATCTGCTCCAAAATCTGCACATAGAGGTGCAGGGAGTAATGTGTGTACACCAACTCAGTAGTAATGACAATAAATCAAGTCTAAGTAGCAACGAAACACACAAAAATCAATGCCATCAAGTCACAATATACACAACCTTACTTTCAGATTGTATAACATAGATATACGAAATCATCATGTCTTAAAAATCAACTTCATAAAAAGTCCTTTAAAGAATGCACATTTTTAACAACTTTAAAACAAAGGATTTGGTATGTAAATAAATGTAGTAAAATCATAGTAGCCCCGCGAGCAAAAACATGTTTCATAATCAACCCCTCGAGCATGCCTCACAATCCCTCAGCACCTCACAATCACTTAGCACCTCACAGTCACCCATGCCTCCCAATCACTCGTCACTCATCACTCGCACTCGGTGCGCTCACTGGGGGTGTGTGAAGACTCCGGAGGGGCTCCTTCAGCCCAAGCGCTAATATCACTCAGCACCTCACCATCACTCTTGGCCCTCGNAAAAAGCCCTCAAAGGGTCTAAACAGATCGGCACGAGGCCCCAAACACGGCTTATAGCCCAAATATTTCACAAACCTTTAGAACATAATTTAACATAAGGTTTTGAGTAAATATGCAACTCATTAGTTGCCGCGGAGCGGACCTAGTCCAATCCCAAAAAAAAATCAGTACGGGCCACATACTCGTCATCCGACATGCGCGCCTTTCTAAAATCAGTGGGAAAATATGTAGTCCGGGGTTCCATACCCTCAGGACAAGATTTATTACCATTACTTACCTTTACCGGGCCACAACACTAGTCTGCTATGATTTTGCTCCTCAAATTGGCTCCCGATTGCTCTGAATCTAGCCAAAACCAGTTCAACATCATTAACATATACTCAAGGAACACAACCAAATCAAAAATTATCAATTTATACAAGAATCTCGAAATTCGGCCAAACCCGAGCCCCGGGCCCACATCTCGGAATCTGATAAAAATTACATCACAAGAACCATTATCCTCCCACGAGTCCGTACATACCAAGAACATCAAAATCGGACAACAATTGCCCACTAAAATTACCAAAAGAAATTTTCAAATCTTTCCTCCCATTTTTCCCAAATTCTCTGCTTATTTCCTCAAATTGCATGGTGAAAATCAAGACAAATTCATGAATTTAAACCAAAAATGATTGAAGAACACTTACCACAAGAATCCCACTGAAATTCTCGTCCAAATCCTCCTTCTCCCGAGCTCTCTAATGGAATATTGAGTTATGGCCAAAACCCCCCGATTAGCATCACGTACGAACGCGCAACAGCATCACGAACGCGCAATAGCATCGCGAACGCGCAACAGCATCACAAACGCGATGCTTTACCCGACTTGCCCACCGCGAACGTGTACCTATCCATGCAAACGCATAGACTAATACCCCTGGGGTCCCCCAACCCCCCACTCTTCTTCGCGAACGCGTGCCCTTGAAAGAGAACGCAATGACTACTTCACTCAGACCTCCGCGTTCGCATCCTCCTATTCGGGAACGCGATGAATAAAATCTCAGCTCCCCAAACTACTCCTTGCGAACGCGGCATCCCACCCGCGAACGCAATGAACAAACCTTCTGCAACAAAAACCAGAAAAATCTGCCAAGTTTAAATCCAAGAATTGGTCCGTTAACCCCCCGAAACACACCCGAGGTCCTCGGGACCTCAACCAAACCTACCAACACACCCCATACATCATTCAAACTTAGTCGAGCCTTCGAAACACCAAAAACAACGCGAAAACACCAAAATTACATCAAATTCAAGCCTAAGAATTTTGAAACTTCCAAATTTTGCCAACTACGCCGAAACCAACCAAAACACCTTCGATTGACCTAATATTTTGCAGACATATCCAAAATGACATTACGAACCTGCTCCAACTTCCGGAATTCCATTCCGACCCCGATAGCCTATTTTCCACTGCCGACCGCAAATCACCAAAAACTAACTTTTGTCAATTCAAGCCTAATTCTACACCGGACATCACAAAAATATTCTGAACAAACTCCTAAGTCCCAAATCACCTAACGAAGCTATTTGTGCCATTAAATCCGTATTCCGAGGTCGTTCACCAATAAGTCAACTCTCAATTGACTTTCTCAACTATTAGGCTACTTTAAAAGGCTAAATGCCTAAATTCTCACCACAATTACTCCGGACCCAAACCAACTGATCCAACACATCAAAAATAGGATAGAGATATATAACAAATGCAGAAATAGGGGAAACGGGGTAAATCTCACGGAACGACCGGCCAGGTCGTTACATCCTCCCCCTCTTAAACAAACGTTCATCCTCAAACGGGTATAGAAACATACCTGAAGCCCCGAATAAGTGAGGGATATCTGTCCCACATCTCCCGCTCGGTCTCCGAGGTGGAATCCTCCACCGGCTGCCCTCTCCACTAAACCTTCGCTGAAACTATATCTCTAGATCTCAGCTTCCTGACCTGTCGACCCAAATTAGCCACTGACTTTACCTCATATGACATATCACCCTCGAGCTGAACCGTGCTGAAGTCCAAAACATGGGAAGGGTCACCAACATACTTCTGGAGCATTGAAACATGGAATACTGGATGAATACTCGATAAACTAGGAGGCATAGCAAGCCTATAAGCCATCTCCCCAATCCTCTGAAGTACCTCAAATGGCCAAATGAACCTGGGACTCAGCTTCCCTCTCTTCCCGAATCTCATAACACCCTTCATGGGTGACACCTTCAGCAACACCTTATCCCCAACCATGAAAGACACATCTCGGGCCTTCCGGTCCGCATAACTCTTCTGCCTAGACTGCATCATGCGAAGACGCTCCTGAATCAACTTTGCCTTACTCAAAACATCCTAAACCAAGTCTGTGCCCAATAGCCTAGCCTCGCCCGGCTCAAACCAACCAACCGGAAACCTACACCTCCTACCATAAAAAGCCTCATATGGTGCCATCTGGATACTCGACTAATAGTTGTTATTATATGCAAACTCCGCTAGTGGCAGAAACTGATCCTATGAACCACCAAAGTCAATCACACCAGCACGCAACATATCCTCCAGAATCTGAATGGTACGCTCCGACTGCCCGTCGATCTGAGGATGAAACGTTGTGCTCAACTCAACCTGAGTACCCAACTCTCTCTGCACGGCTCTCCAAAACTGAGATGTGAACTGAGTGCCTCTGTTGGAAATGATAGAAACTGGAACCCCATGGAATCGGACAATCTCCCTGATATAAATCTCAGCTAACCTCTCTGATGAATACGTAGTACCAATAGGAATGAAGTGTGCGGACTTGGTCAGTCGATCCACAATCACCCATATAGAATCAAACCTCCTTGAAGCCCGTGGGAGTCTAACTACGAAGTCCATGGTGATTCGCTCCCACTTCCACTCCGGAATATCAAACCTCTGAAGCAATCCGCCTGGTCTCTGGTGCTCATACTTGACCTGCTGACAATTCAGACACCGAGCCACAAACTCCACAATATCCTTCTTCATCCTCCTCCACCAATAATGCTGCCTCAAATCCTGATACATCTTCGCGGCACCCAGATGGATGGAATACCGCGAACTATGAGCCTCTACTAGAATCAAATCTCGAAGACCATCTACATTGGGCACGCAAATCTATCCCTGCATCCTCATGACCCCATCATCACCAATAACCACATCCCTACCACGACGGACCCTGTCTTGAAGAACAAGAAAATATGGATCATCATACTGGCGTGCTCTAATCTGACCGTAAAGAGAAGACCTGGAGGCTACACAAGCCAACACCCGCGAGGGATCTGATAAATCCAATCTCACCAACTGATATGCTAAGGCCTGAACATCAAGGGCTAAAGTCCGCTCCGCTATTGGAAGGTAGACTAGACTCCCAAACTCTCTGCTATGTGACTCAAGGCATCGACCACTACATTGGCCTTCCCCGGTTGATATAAAATAGTGAGGTCATAATTCTTGAGGAGCTCTAACCATCTCCTCTTATGCAAATTCAAGTCCTTCTGCCTCAGTAGATACTACAAACTGCGATGATCAGTGAAAATCTCACATTGCACTCCATACAAATAATGCTGCCAAATCTTTAAAGCATGAACAATGGCAGCTAACTCAAGATCGTGCACTGGATAATTCTTCTCATGCACCTTCATTTGTCTGGACACGTAGGCAATCACCCTACCGTCCTTCATCAATACCGCTCCCAAGCCAACTCTAGAAGCATCACAATAAACTGTGTAAGAACCCGAACCAGCAGGCAAAACTAATACTGGAGTTGTAGTCAATGCTGACTTGAGCTTCTGAAAGCTCTCCTCACACTCATCAGACCGAATAGAGCACCCTTCTGGGTCAATCTGGTCAAAGGAAAATCAATAGAAGAGAATCCCTCCACAAAGTGACGGTAATAACCTGCCAAACCAAGGAAACTCCTAATCGCTATAGCTGAGGACGGTCTGGGCCAACTCTGCACTGCCTCAATCTTCTTTGGAGAATTTTGCATAAGGCTTCTCTTCCCTCAACCTCTACAACACAACTCTCAAATGCTGAGCATGCTCTTCCTGGCTACGTGAATAGAGCAGGATGTCATCAATGAACACAATGACGAAGGAATCAAGATAAGGCTGAAACACGTTGTTCATCAATTGCATGAACGCAGCTGGGGCATTGGTCAGCCCAAACGACATAACCAAGAACTCATAATGACCATACCTGGTCCTGAAAGCAGTCTTCGAAATATCAGAATCCCGGATCCTCAACTGATAATACCCAGATCTCAAATCAATCTTGGAAAATACACTGGCTCCCTGAAGCTGGTCAAACAAATCATCAATGCAGGGCAAGGGATACCGGTTCTTCACCGTAACCATATTCAACTGCCGATAGTCAATACACATACGCATGGACCCATCCTTCTTCTTTACGAACAACACCAGTGCACCCCAAGGTGACACACTAGGCCGAATGAACCCCTTATCCAGGAGCTCCTGAAGCTGCTCCTTCAATTCCTTTAGCTCCGCTGGTGCCATACGATATGGTGGAATAGAATTAGGTTGAGTGCCTGGCACCAAGTCAATACCAAAATCAATATCCCTGTTAGGTGGCATGCCTGGCAGGTCTGCAAGAAACACATCCGAAAAGTCACGGACCACAGGAACTGAATCAACAGTGGGAGTCTCACCATCGACATCCCTCACAAAGTCCAAATAAGATAGAAACCCTTTCTCAACCATGCGCTGAGCCTTCAGGTAAGAAATCACCCTGCTAGGCATATACTTGGAAGAAACTCTCCACTCAACCCTCGGGCACCCCGGCATAGCTAAGGTCACAGTCTTAGCATGACAATCAAGAACATCATGGCACGGAGATAACAAATCCATGCCCAATATCACGTCAAAATCGACCATGCTGAGTAACAGTAGGTCCACTCGGTTCTCCAGGCCCCCAATAGATATAATGCACGACCAATACACACGGTCCACAACTACAGTATCACACACCGAAGTCGACACATAAACAGAGGTGACTAGAGACTCACGGGGCACATCTAGAAAATTAGCAAAATATGAAGAAACATAGGAATATGTGGAACCAGGGTCAAATAAAGCCAAGGCATCACGGCAACAGACTGAAACAATACCTGCAATCACGGCATCTGAGGCCATAGCATCCGGCCTGGCTGGAAACGCATACATGCGATCCTGACCTCCCCCTCTAGGGCGGCCTCTGGCTGACTCACCACCATCCCTGACTTCCTGGGCGGGTGGTGAAGTGACTGGAGCCGAAGTCGAGGGCTGGCCCCTCTGCTGAGAAGATCTACCAGAACGGCGGGGAAACTGCCTCCACCCGTGCCCAAACTCTCCACACTCAAAACAACTCCTTGGAGCTAGAGGCGGGGACTGATAGAAACCCCTAACACCTGTGCGGCCACTGGAAGACTCCTGTATAGAAGAACCCTGAACTGGAAGTGCTCGAGCTGGGAGGGCACCAAATGAAGTACGGCCTGACTGAGAACCACGGGGACCCTGCCCCGAAGATGCACCACTATATGTTGGGCAGCCTGACTGAGGAGTCCTGAATGAATAGGCCCTACCCTGATAAAACTATCCCCTGAAGGGAGCACCACTGGAACTGCCCGAACCACGAGTCCTCTTGGCCTCCCTCTCCTCCTGCTCCTGGCGGTGAACAGACTCAATATTTATGTCAACAACCTGCTCGAATGAGGTACCCGATACTCTCTCCTGAGTCATAAAAAACCGAAGCTGATAAGAATTACCATCTATGAACCTCCTCACCTCTCCCTATCAGTAGGGATAATCTCAGAAGTATGCCTAGCCAACTCGGAAAATCTCATCTCATACTGAGTGACTGATAACTCTCCCTGGCACAGCTTCTCAAACTACCTACGCTGCTCCTCTCTGTGGGACTGAGGAACATACTTCTCCAAAAAGATCGTGGAGAACTGCTGCTAGGTAAGAGGTGCTGAACCAACTGGTCTTCGCCTCCCGAAAGACTCCCACCAGGTAAAGGCAGCACCCGCAAACTAGAATGTAACAAATGATACCCCACTAGTCTCCAAAATACCCATGGTATGCAGTATCCTCTGGCACCTATCTAGAAATCCCTGGGCATTCTCTCCCTCTGTACCGCTGAAAGTCGGAGGCTGAAGTCTATTGAATCTCTACAACCTGCGGTGCTCGTGCTCAGGCATAGCAGGGACCACATAATCCTGAACCGGAGCAAGTGGCTGAGTTGGGACTGCTCCCGGTGCCTGAATACCCTGTGCAGCCTGCTCAAGTGCCCGGGCAGCTGGAGTCTGATTGCGCCCCCCTGCCTGGGCTGTGGTGGCAGAAGAAGACATGGCAATGGCCTGAGCCAAACTGGTGCATACCGACAATATCTGAGACAGGGTCTCCTGAAGACCCGAAATAACCATAGGCACTCTTGGTGCCTGAGCCTGTCCCGCTGGGACACCATCGGTGGGAGCCCGATCATGATCAATAGGGGGATCCTGAGGTACTGCCTTGGCTGCTGCGCGGGCTAGCCCCTACCTCTACCACGGCCTCGACCGTGGCCTCGACCTCTCGCTGGTCTAGCCGGTGACTAGTCGCTCCGATCGGTATGGCGTGTCCTCACCATCTGTGAGAGAATGAAACAACGTAAGTTCAGATTTCAAGAATCAATAGGTCAGCACGAAAGAGTTCAAGAAATATAGAAATGTTTCCTAAAAGTTTGGCAGCCTCTCGAAGATAAGTACAGACGTCTCCTTACCGATCCGCAAGACTCTACTAAACCTGCTCATGACCGTTGAGTCCTATGTAACCTAGGGCTCTGATACCAAATTGTCACGACCCCAAATCCTAACCGGTCGTGATAGCGCCTATCGTGGAACTAGGCTAGCCGACTACCGCGTTTTTGCAATTTCTTTGGAAAATCCTATTCAAATTTCAAGCATTTCATAAAAATATACAGAAAATTTACTTAATATAATAGACCAATTTTATAAAGTACTGCCATCCCCAAAACCCAGAGACAACATGTCATGAGCATCTAGAAGAATAAGTCATAATATATTGTCATAATACAAAACCTACGAATGAAATGAAGATACAACAGGGAGGAGAAAACAGAGATGCTGCTAACGCTGAACAGCTACCTCTATATCCCACGATCCGGCTCCGCTGTGAAATAAAGGCTAATGCTCGATATCTGCTCCTAAATCTGCACACAGAGGTGCAGGGAGTAATGTGTGTACGCCAACTCAATAGTAATGAGAATAAATCAAGTCTAAGTAGCAACAAAACACAAAAAAATTAATGCCATCAAGTCACAATATACACAGCCTTACTTTCCAATAGTATAACATAGATATACGAAATCATCATGTCTTAAAAATCAACTTCATAAAAAGTCCTTTAAAGAATGCACATTTTTAACAACTTTAAAACAAAGGATTTGGTATGTAAATGAATGTAGTAAAATCATAGTAGCCCCGGGGGCAGAAACATGTTTCATAATCAGCCCCTCGGGCATGCCTCACAATCCTTCAGCACCTCACAATCACTCAGCACCTCACAGTCACTCATGCCTCCCAATCACTCGTCACTCGTCACTCGCACTCGGTGCACTCACTGGGGGTGTGTATAGAATCTGGAGGGGCTCCTTCATCCCAATCGCAAATATATCTCAGCACCTCACCATCACTCTTGGCCCTCGGCCACACTCGGTGGAACCACTCAAAAAGCCCTCGGGCGAATTAGTAACACAGGGTACTCGACCGGAAAACATCATTTTTAATGCTCATGTAGTGTAAATCAGGCTGAGTTTCAAATAAAACAGTATGCACCATGATGCTGAGTAAAATCATCAACAAATAGTGAGGAAAACAACAGTAAAAAGCCCTCAAAGGGTCTAAACAGATCGGCACGAGGCCCCAAACAGGGCTTATAGCCCAAATATTGCACAAACCTTTAGAACATAATTTAACATAAGGTTTTGAGTAAATATGCAACTCATTAGTTGCCGCAGAGAGGACCTAGTCCAATCCAAAAAAAATAGTACGCGCCACATACTCGTCATGCGACATGTGGGCCTTTCTAACAACAGTGGGAAAATATGTAGTCCGGGGTTCCATACCCTCTGGACAAGATTTATAACCATTACTAACCTCTACCGGGCCACAACACTAGTCCGCTATGCTTTTACCCCTCAAATTAGCTACAGATTGCTCTGATTCAAGCCAAAACCAGTTCAACATCATTAACATACACTCAAGGAACACAACCCAATCGAAAATTATCAATTTATACAAGAATCTCGAAATTCGTCTAGACCCGAGCCCCGGGCCCACATCTCAGAATCTGATAAAAATTACATCACAAGAACCCTTATCCTCCCATGAGTCCGTACATACCAAGAACATCAAAATTGGACCACAATTGCCCACTAAAATTACCAAAAGAAATTTCCAAATCTTTTCTCCCATTTTTACCAAATTCTATACTTATTTCCTCAAATTGCATGGTGAAAATCAAGACACATTCATGAATTTAAACCAAAAATGATTGAAGAACACTTACCACAAGAATCCCACTGAAAATCTTGTCCAAATCCTCCTTCTCTCGATCTCTCTAATGGAATATTGAGTTATTGCCAAAAACCCACGATTAGAACTTAAAAACTTTCTGCCCGGCTCTTTTTTTCTTCATCGCGAACGCATCACTAGGACTGCGCTCGCGAAGCACAAACTGGCTCCCTCTTCTCTTAACCCTACGTGAACGCGTCAACAGCATCACGAACGTGATGCTTTACACGACTTGCCCACTGCAAACGCGTACCTATCCACGCGAACGCATAGACCAATACCCCTGGGGTCCCCTAACCCCCACTCTTCTTCGCGAACGCGTGCCCTTGAAAGCGAACGCGGTGACTACTTCACTCGGACCTCCGCGTTTGCATCCTCCTCTTCGGGAACGTGATGAATAAAATCTCAGCTCCCTAAACTACTCTTCGCGATCATGGCATCCCACCCGTGAAAGCGATGAACAAATCCTCTACAACAAAAACCAGGAAAATCTGCCAAGTTTAAATCCAAGAATTGGTCTGTTAACCACCCGAAACACACCCGAGGTCCTCGGGACCTTGACCAAACCTACCAACACACCCCATAACATCATTCAAACTTAGTCGAGCCTTAGAAAGATAAAAAACAACGCGAAAACACCAAAATTACATCAAATTCAAGCCTAAGAACTTTGAAACTTCCAAATTTCGCCAACTACGCCGAAACCAACCAAAACACCTCCGATTGACCTGAAATTTTACAGACATATCCAAAATGACATTATGAACCTTCTCTAACTTTCGGAATTCCATTCCGACCTTGATATCCTATTTTCCACTGCCGGCCGGAATTTAGGAGTCAATGAACTCCTAAATGAATCAAGAATACGCCCTCCAGTGCTAAATTCACATTCGGATGCAACACTTGAAATAGGAATAGATAACACATCCCGAGCCATCTCAGCAAGAATGGGGAATCTAGGTGAGTTTACCTTCCACCAAATCAATATATTGGAGTCTGCTATTTAATTTTCAACATCTTCTGTAAGATATTTTTCCAATTATGATTTAGAATCTGAACCTCCAATCCCAGCTTTATGTCTTTATAATTCTTCAAATAAAGAACCAAAAGCTCCTCCGCTTTGGGCACTAATAGTTTCCATTGTGTCCAATGAAGAGTTAGATAAACATGAAGAAGGACGACTACCTTTATCTTTTGAATGAGACTTTACATACTCATTAAACAATGAAGTCATGTATGTATACACTGCCTTGACGATAATTGTCCCTTTCTCTTCAAACATCTTCGCAAGTGCAAAACTAACAGAATCAAACTTGTACCGAGGATCCAAAACACATGAAATGAAAATCATCTTGTTCATTTTTTCTGGATCACCCCAATACTAATCAAATTTCTCCTTCATCTTCTTTGCCATTGAACCCAAAAGAACATCTTCATTTAATATCAATTGTTTCAAGTAAACAGCAACTTCACAAATTTCAAGAAAATGATGATTTGATGTAACATAAAGTGAGCCAGATACCGTTAAAGTAAGCTTATAAAAGATTTCAAGAAATTTTGTCAATTTCTTTACATCCTCCCAATCACTACTCAAAAGTGTACCTACCATCCACAATATCAACAAACTCAAGATGATGTGAAAAGCCAATATCATGATCAGCATATTCTAAAATTCACTCTCATATACAATAGCCCTGCTCAACATCAAGTATGTAGAATTCCACCTTGTAGGAACATCCAAACATAAAGATTTCTTAACTAGATTTCCTTCATCACAACATTCCTGAAACTTTTTCCACCTAGTAGGAGACTGCCTGATATATCTCACTACTTGCCTAATACGTTCAATAGATACAATTTATTCTTTTATACCATCCTGAACAACAAGATTCATAATATGAGCCATACACCTCACATGAAGGTGCTTACCATTCATGTAATTTGTCCTCCATTTAGTCAACTTCTTAGAAAGCTCCTTCACCGTCACATCATTTGAACTAGCATTATCAACTGTGACAGTGAAAATTTTATGTAACCCCCACTCTTTTAAATAATTAACAAAACTATTTGCCATATCTTCACCCATATGACTGGAAATTGGATAAAAGTTGATAATTCTTTTATGCATTTTCCATTCACTATCAATCCAATGAGCAGTAATACGCATATAATTTATTCGTTGTAAGGAAGTCCAAGTATCAGTGTTAAGGCAAACTCTCTGATCTTTAAAAAGCTTCACTAACTTACGTTTTTCCTCATTGAAAAGATCAAAACAGTCCCGAGTCACAGTTCTACGTGAAGGAATTCGAAAAAAAGGTTGTGCAACTTTCATAAAATTCACAAACCCTTCCTTTTCAACAAAGCTAAAAGGAAGTTCATCAACGATCACCATATGACACAAAGCCTTCCTACATTGTTCTTGATCAAATTTCCATGGAATAACAGCTACATCACCCTTATTACCCCCCGTAATATGTTTAAAGCCTATTTTGGATTGATTTTTAGCAACACTCAAAGGCATTTTTGGAAAATTGGACATATGTGTAAGGAGTGAATTCGTACCATTATCTTTCGTATCGGCAAAATATTCTTTTTTGCAATATTTACAGACATCCTTTTGATTTTCTTTCGGATTAATAATTTGGTCAAAATGTTCCCATGCCGGAGACCTCTCTTTTCTTTGTCTCTTTAATGTCGATTGAACTGATTGAGATTATGATGTCACATTTGAATTAGAAGCTCCACTTTCACCAATCACCTTATCAATCATCATATTTTCAGCCATCCGTTTGTGTCACTGTGAGTTCAAAATTTAAAAGGAATCAAGTAGCGAGGCAACAATAACAACACATAGTCACACACACACTAGCTGAGCAACATGTTTCACGGTCTTTGTTCTTATTTTAAGGGCTCAACATTTTGGGATCTTTAACTGGATTCATAGTACTTCAACAGTTATCTTAGTAATGTTCAAAAAAGTCAAAGGCAAGCATATACAACAGTTAGCCCTAATGGAATGATTTGTACGCTATTAGGTTCCCAAACAACTCCATATTCATAATTAAGTTTTATAGAGACAAGGACATCAACCAGATTTAGCAAGAGAATTTTTAGCAAAAAAAATAGAATTGACGAGTACAAAACAATCATCAGTAAATTATCACAGAAAAACACAATCATCAGCATAAAATGCCAAACATGAGAGAAGAACAAGAGTAAGCAAAAATCAAAACAATTCACAAGAAGCAAACAGAAAAATCCTGAGCCAAAACTTACACGATGCGATTGATGAGTGCTGGCCTGAGTTTGACAGTGAGGGAGTGAGCTGTGGTGACTGGTGAGGCAGACTGGCGGAGAACTGGTGAGGCACTGGTGGAGAAATTAAGTCTGGCGGAGAACTGGTGAGTAAGGTTGCGGCGAACAACTGAAGATAAAGATGAATTATGAAAATATAGCCCTAGGGCTGATGAGAGAAGAACATGAGTAGCAAAAATAAAAACAATTCACAAGAAGCAAACAGAAAAATCCTGAGCCAAAACTTACACGATGCGATTGACGAGTGTCGACCTGAGTTTGACGGTGAGGGAGTGAGCCGTGGTGACTGGTGAGGCAGACTGGCGGAGAACTGGTGAGGCACTGGCAGAGAAATTAAGTCAGGCGGAGAACTGGTGAGTAGGGTTGCGGCGGACAACTGAAGATGAAGATGAATTATGAAAATAAAGCCCTAGGGCTAGTATAGTATGTATATAGTTAAGGGTAAATTAGTAAATTAGTTCATTCTTATTGGGTTATCGATTTTTACCCGATAACAAAATTGCAAACCGAGCCCGAACTGATAACCCAATAAAAAAAATTTTAACCCGTTACTGAATCGTTAACCTAATAATCCAATACCGATAACCCAATAAAGAATTAACGGTTCGGGTTATCGATTTTACCCGATATATGCCCACCCCTAGTACGAAGTCGTTATGAGAAATTGGCCCTCATAGACGGAAAAAGAATGAACGCAATTTGTCATGGTCAGCTATATCAGAACAGAATGACCAGATCCTTCAACAAGAAAGTCAAGCCGAGACGATTCACACCGGGGCAGCTGGTGTTAAAGAAGATCTTTCCTCACCAAGACGAAGCAAAAGGGAAATTCTCTCCCAATTGTCAAGGCCCGTACATGGTTCACCGAGTGCTGACAAGAGGAGCACTCATACTAGCAGAAATGGATGGAGAAATCTGGCCAAAGCTAATCAACTCAGATGAAGTCAAATGCTACTATGTGTAACTTTCATGCTTTTATCAAATGTTGTAAATTGAACTACGCCTGACCTGATTCCCATTTAAGAGGGGCTGCGTAGGCAGCCCTATGGGTTCGGTCACATTTTAATAAAATTTCATTTCCCCACGAATGGAAACTGGGGCAGAATTTTGAAGAGGCACCTCAAAATTCCGAAGCAAATGCAGCCGAGCACCGCACAAGCAATAGCCAGAAGCATTCACCCACCAAGCTGGGGCAGAATTTTGAGGACGGCCCTCAAAATTCCACAGCAAGAGAGGTCGCAATGACTTCAACCGCGTCGTGGTCGTCGGTTCATCCAAAATTATTATTACTTTAAATTATATGTTATGTTAAAACCATGCATATTTGCTTTCTCAAAATGACAGCTTGTTTAGCAACGCTACCCCTGTGATATGAACAACAAAGTCCGCATTTTCAAGCAGACAGGCCGAGCCGAGCCAGTGGGAATGCGAACTAACCTTCCCCTTTACAGAACTCACAATTTTTCTTTGGATGCAGGCACCAAGACGGTGAAAGACCATAACACATTACTATCTTCGCAGGATGCATATTTCTTAAGGACACGCTCTCAAACTCGTCGCACATGCCGACGCTTACTATCATCGCAAACAACGCTTATTCACCATAATCGTATCACCGCAGTTTATCATCAGCTAAGAACTTTTACTGTCATTTATTTTCCCGTACTGCATAAGGCTACTATTCTGCCTTCCGAGGTTCTACGCTACCTCCCCTGCATTTTTATTTCCTGCACTGCATAAGGCTACTATTCTGCCTTCCGAGGTTCTACGCTACCTCCTTTGAATTTTATTTCCTGCATCGCATAAGGCTACCACTCTGCCTTCTGAGGTTCTACGCTACCTCCCCCGCATTTCATTTCCTGCATTGCATAAGGTTACCATTCTGCCTTCCGAGGTTCTACGCTACCTCCCTCTATATTTTATTTCCTGCATCGCATAAGGCTACCATTCTGCCTTCTGAGATTCTACGCTACCTCCCCTGCATTTTAATTCATTGCATTGCATAATGCTACCATTCCGCCTTCCGAGGTTCTACGCTACCTCCCCTACATTTTACTTCATTGCATAAAACTCCTATCTACCTCTTCAAAGGAACCACCCTTTGTGACGTTACTTATTTATGTTTCTCTCGGGCTAAGCTCTGCCCCTCTTTTCTTTTGCAAGTCGCAAGACTATACTTTGTCTTGTTAGCATGATACCACTGCATTCTCCATGGGCTGAAATATCGCCAACTTGTCCAAAGGCGTCATCGTTCAGAGGCACCATCTTCATGTCCCGAGAATATCATTTCATGGCTTGAGGATTTCTTTTATTCAACTTGCATATCATTATTCAAAGGCACCATGGTTCGGAGGCACCATCCTCATGGCCGGAGAACATCATTTCATAGCCTGCGAATCCCGCGCCAAGCAATTCATGGCCCAGGACATCATGGTCTAAGGACAATCATCCTCAATTGTCCAAAGACAACATTCATAGTCCAACGGGCACTTGCATCATGTTTATATTATGCACGATATATGCTTGTTATTTATTTGCAGGTAATTCGGCCGGAACAGCCAACCAGGCAGGAGCGGACCGCTCCAGTTCTTTGATACAACCCCGTAAGACCTTCCTACTTTTCCTTACCTCGCCTCGCACCTTGCATCCGTTCTTGTGAAACATCACCGTTAAATTTTGCCGATGATTCCGGAACTACATACGACCTGATTCCTGTAAAACCAGGGATATGTAGGCAGCTCAAAAGCCAGAGTACGGCCTAATTCTATCCCGCAGTTTCATTTCGGTCAAAATTGGCCATTCTATCTTTACCCGACAACTCTTTCATCCTTCTCGGGTAAAGAGGGGCAGCTGTTGATACCCAATTTTTCCTCAAAATTATTTTTCAAATTCGCATGTATACCTTCAAAATCACTTTTATAATGATTGGCATTTTTCCATGAATTTTCCATATTTTTATCAAAAATTTTCCATTTATCTAATATTTTTATTCAATAATTATCCATGAATTATGTTATAAATAATTTCAAAATGTTTTCCAACTCAACATCTTGCTTTTAATCCTATTTTACCCCATTACGATTTGATTATTTCCCAAATTAGCCAATATTGGCATTATTTAGCTAATTTTAACAATTTTGCAATAATAGCACAAGTGCACACTTATATCGTTTTAAAATCTATAACTGATCATTTTTATATTTTTATACTAGTTAATCATCTCAATTTCATTTATTTGTTCTTGATTTCATTTTACACAATTATTAGTTATTTTAATTAACTAATTATCCTATTTTTATAGGTATTTAATATCTAGCAACCTTTTATTTAAAAACTAGCCTAAATTGAATCCCAACCCCCCATAAAATAAAATACCCAGCCCAATCCTAAAAACTAACCCGGCCCAACCCCTCAAATTATCTGAGTCGTTGATCAAAATAGATCAACAGCCAGAATTGTATTTCCTAAAAGAATTCTAACCAAAACCCCCTCCCGTCTCTCATTCCTTCACGACCATTCTCTCTCAATCTCTCTATCTCTCTATGTATTCTCTGGTTTTCGCTAGAAGTTTCTTCGACTCCTCCCTCTCCGATGGAACTTGTATGTCTTCTCCGGTTGGTTTCTCACCGGAAACCTTGGTTCTTCATCACCTCATGGTCGTTTACTTACCCATCGCCGGTCCAGTGAAACCCTGGGGTCCTCGGGCGAGCTCGGAGCGGTTCTCTTGCCTCCCATGGTCCCATGCCACCTTTTCGGCCTTCCCGACCGTCTGAGTAGTGATCTACAACTGGTTCTAGCCTAAACCTGTGCCATCTCTAAGGTTCTTCCTTTCTCTGGGTTCCACGAAACCCTAACTCTTTGTATTTTAATTTCTTTTAAGATCTACTCTAGATCCGCAGTTTTATGAAGCTTTTCTACGAAAAACCCCATCTTTAAACGATTTCTTTTAATTTTGAAATTTCTTAACCCCTTTCAAAGAACGATTTTTACTTCTAGCTTTAGTGATTTCCACTGTATTTTTTGAACTATTCTCTTATGTTTCTTGCTTGCTTGACTTATTATGCTAAAAGCCCTAATTCTTTTAGCCCGTTCGATTATGTGTGCTTGTTCTCCTGTGAATCCATTCATGTATTCTCTTATTCTTGTTGCTAGGGACTTAGTCCTATTGTTCTGTGATTCCTTGCTTAGGGTTCCCTATTCGTGTGCTATTAATTATCAAATCGATACTGGTTCATGACTGTTTGCTTGATAATCACCATTGACTATGTGTATCTCTTTTCTTAGGTGTGATATTTTCCTTGAACCTGTGACTTTGTATATGTTGTACTAATTTCAAAATTATTTCCTTGCTTATATGATACTTTCCTTAATTATACTTGATTCCCTGTAGTTGTGATTACATCCGAGATTCTTTCAATAAATTTTTTCAAAACTAATACTTTGCTTTAGTTTATAAATATATTGTTAGTTTCACTTTCCTTAATTATATACTATGTACTTGGCTCTTATTATGCACTATGTGATTTCCTTCTCTAATTTGACAGAATCAGTCCTATTGGAACGATTTATTTTCCTTATTTTACCTTGACTATACAGTTTGAACTAGACTCCTTAATTAAAGGAGTCCAGTTCTTCTTAATTGGTGTTGATTGATTGTTATTTCCATAATTTGCCTATGTACTACTCGTTTTCAAAACTATATAAAGACTTGTCTTCCTTCTTCACAAACACACTGAAATTCACACACACACACACACTGATATTGAGAGCACTGACACACACATACATTGCTCTGAACTTTTCTGTGCTTTCATACACTTCTTTCTCTTTACATCTATTTCTGACTACTCAGTCGGCTGAAACCCAAGACTGAGTAATCTCTATTTCTCTTATGATCTTGCATACTATTGTCCTACTGTTGCTCTCTCATTCTGCATACTATTGTTCTACTACTGCTCTCTTTGTCCTGTATACTGTTGTTTGCTGCTCTATCGCTTTGCACTTTTATGTTCTATACCCTTGACTGGTATGTTCCTAATTTAAGTTTATAGAGTCCCAACACAATACATTTCAATTCATGTTAATATACTTGTTGTTCCTTTTGTGCTTTATTTTATGGTTCTATGGCCTACCATGGAACTAGCCTGCTTCTATGATTTCCCCTTCCCTTTTAGTATAAGATATATCATGCTTTACTTTGTATGATTTACTATAACCATGTTCGACTCCCATGGAGTTAGCATGCCTGTTATATCTATGTGATTATCCTTTTCCTATCTCAAATGATTGTTGTTCTTATATGTTCTCTTCCTCTACTTAGCTTCCAATACTGCAGACCTGTGCCCCCCCCCACATGATACCTAAATGCTGTGTGATTCTGACATTATACCTAATACGTGACTCTACTTGATATGTGATGTTTTATGATAACTATGTGATAATTGTTTGAAAACCTATAACTCTATTCTACTGCTACCATGTGAATTATTTGTCCCAACTCCCTATCCTTATTTCGTGTTAAGTACTATGTTAAACACCTAGAACAGCATGTATTAGGTTCAATAATTAAGTGAAATCGGGCCCCCTGTATCATCCACATAGATAATAACCTCGCCTAAAATATTTTCCAAATGGTTGAAAATATTTTCCTGCACTCTTAAACCCAAATTGATATCTTTCTTGCATTCTTAGATACCATGCCTATAGGATCTGCATTTTTCTCATCACATGTCTGTATAAGGACCTACACTCCGCCTATGTCTTAAAATAGTAATTAACATATGTTCATACGCCTAGGCAAACCTTAGGCACAGATGTTTGTCAAAATCAAAACTATTTTTGTACACTATCTATTAACCAATGGTTTTAAATCAGTCATGCATTATTTTTATGAAACTCATGCAAACCCTGTTGTTTGTTACTGTCTTCACACCTAGAATTCCTGCTTAGGTTCTAAATCTGAGACCTTCTTTGTGTTTGAGACGTGCTATTTACATGCCTTACTTGCGGAGGGGTACTTGAGCCATATGTTTGTTATGTGTATCCCATATGTGTAAGTCCTAATTGTTTTTCTACTCCTCGCTTAGAATTTTACTCTTTAAACCTAGGGGTTCAGCTTAGTACTCACCTTGTAGGATTAGTAGTCCTAAACACCCTCCAGGACTTATAGAATAGGACGGGTAATAGCATGCAGTAAGATTTCGTGTCCAACACGTGCTTCTTTAAATAACCTCTACGGGGTGGGAAGGGTAGAATACGGATATGATGATCGGTGCGCTAATACCACGTGTAGCCCATCTTCGAGGAGTGATTACCGGGTATTGCATTGATGCGATCCGTATTATTTTAAACCTAGGAAAATTCTTTTCCAAATGTTTTACTCTAATGTTTTCCCAAAACCTTTAAAGATTTTCGTACTTGTTTGAAATCCCCTCTTATATGAACCTTACTTGCTATTTGTTTACTGTCCAAATTCACAAAACTTCTTGGCTGGGACCCACAGTTGTGGATCTTGAGGGGTGCCTAACACCTTCCCCTTAGGATAACTTCAAGCCCTTACCAAATCTCTGGTAATGCAAACTAGATCATGAATTATCTACTCTAGGTGCCCTAACGCACCACAAAATTGTTAGGTGGAGACTCTTCCTTAAACCTCTTCCTTTAAGGAGTTGTCTAGAATGTCATGAACCCGATCTCTCCACACCTGACCCGTGCGAGGAAAAAGAGGGGGGCGCAACATTCTATTGGTATTGGCTTTACATGTATTTGGGAAAAAAGAAGTGTACATTATTGTTTATTCTCAGTGGTTACCTGGATTTCTGTACTTGATATCTACTTGCTGCTCACTGTCTTACATGTCTACTGTATTTCATCATATTCTGTCATATATTATATTTTCGAACCCTATTAAGTGTCTAACTTGACCTCTCGTCACTACCTCTATGAGGTTAGGCGGGCGACTTACTGAGTACACGTTGTTTTGTGCTCATGCTACACTTGGTGTGCATTTTTTTGCATAGGTACCTACATAGCATAGTGGTTGATTTGGAGACTTGAACGGGCTGCATTATCCGGAGGCGTTCCGCAGCTGACAGAGTCCCCCTCCTATCGTATTATTATTATTTTTAAATCCCTTGTCCAGATTGTATTTCAGACAAGCTTTGTAATATTTGTAAAATTCTTAGAAGTCGCTAATGTACTTGTGAAACCGGCTTCTGGGTTATGTATTGGGATATAATTGCTTAAATGTAATCTTTAAACCATTATTTTTAATTAACAGACACTTTAATATGTAATTTAGGAAAAAGAAATGTTTTCATAAATATTTTAAAATCGAAAAGTTGTTTCAATTAATGAATGAGTTGGCTTGCCTGACATGGACGTCCGGTGCCATCACGACCTTAGGGATTTTGGGTCGTGACAACATGAGTGCTAGGTTCCCGTAGGTCTCACAAGTCATGAGCAAGTCTAGTAGAGTCTTGCAGATCGGTACAGAGACGTCTGTACTTATCTTTGAAAGGCTTCAGGGCTGTTAGGAGTACTTCCCTTCTTGATTATTCATCGTGCGAGTTGATTCCTTTGATGCTTATTCCTATGTTCATTCCTACTCAATCTTACGTGTCGCGGAGCGCTTGCTATAGATCAGGAACTTGAGGAACGGAAATAGTGCTACGAATGTAATTTGAGATGCTTCAATGTGTAAATTGTTGTGCTTGTTGTTATAGCCCTGTGAAAGGGTAATATGTTGTTTCAGCTCAGTAGTTGTGTTTTTGGGAGCCTTAAGACTATGCTCAGGTAGTGATGATGCTTGCGATTGGTTATCGCGCGATGTCGGTATGATGATAGAATGTTTGCCCGTATGTTGGGGGTGATGAATGGTTTGAGGGGAGGTTTTCTCAGAGTGTGATTTCGAGATTTCAGTGCTTTTGTTCCAGCAGAGGGAAGGCATTTGGAGTATGAATGGCTCAGTTGGGATTGATGAAGTAGTAAGACCTGGTGTCTTCAAGTGAGATGGAGTATGCACCTGTGACGTGTAGTCGTCGTCATTGATCAAATGGAATGTGTTAGATTTGTTGGTGCTATGGTTTCTTCGGTTGCGTGGGGTTAGAGTATTGAGAATAAGTATTGGAGAATGCGATTGGCAAAGAATGATCCTGGAATGAGGCTAGGCGGTGGTTCCATTTCTAGGAGGCCAGGTGTAAGCAGCGGAAGTCGAGCAGTCGCACAGTGGGGGAGCGGCAGCACAGCTTGGAATTTGAAGATATTTGTCACGCATCAATGGGTGTCCATGAGGAGCGGACGAACTAGTAAGTTGGTAAATGGAGCAGGGCATAGGATGGGGTATTGAAGTCACAGAGAGCGTGCATTTCAGCATCGCTGGGAGGTATCTGCGGGTGATCTCCACAGGCGGGTTGTCTTCTGGGGATAGGTTAGCAATGGCGGGGTTGGCAGGTTCTGTGAGGGGTCCTAGTGGCTAGTCGGTAGGAGATAGGATGTGTGAATGATACTAGAGAATTCGAGTATTTAGGGAGTGCTAGCAAGGGAATTTGGAAGGTTTGGATGGATTGGCTGAGCAAGATCGTGTTATCAAAGGAGGAAGGATCTCAGCAGGGTCTAGAGTGGTTCAAGAAGTAGCTTCGGGTTAAGTGGGGGTGTCCCACCATCTGCAGTTGGGTTGTAGGATTGTCTTCGCATGGGGTTGAGGATTTTCGGCGTGTTGGCAAGTTATTTCAGCTAAGGAAAAAGGAGTAAAATGGTAATTGTGCATGGGATTTGATAAATATGTGCAAAAGTTGGCCCGGTCGGATCAGGGTTAGGCTTTGGAAGATTCATACCTTATGCTTAAGGCATGGGCGAGTTGTAAGGATAGTGACTCGGTCACGTGTTTCCTTGAAAAAGGTGTTGCTATGCTAGGAGAGCCTTGGGATTGATTGTATTCGAGTCCAATCAGAGTGGGTGACTCTCAATAGCGGTCCTAGTGAGTTCAAAAGTTAAGAATGCGGCAATTAAGGATTTCAGGCAACAGTATGATCAAGAATCGAGCTTTTGTAGAGTAATCTCTGAGGAAAATGAGGATGGTTGGAATGTTCTATGATATGTTTCAGCATGCAAGATAATATTGGAGGAGTGAGAGAAATAGACTCCGGATTGAAGAAAAGATTATCAGAAGGGTATGAGACGGGTTGCGGGATTTGGGCAGCATAGTCTCGTGAATCAAGGTCACTCGGGATGAGTGAGGGTTGAGTTTGCTATGGGTTGAGGGAAGTTGTTATTGTTCCTGAGGCAATTAATGATGATTAAAAGAAGATAGATTGATTAGCCATGGTTGAAATGTCACATTTGCGGCAGTGACCGGTTCATTTGATGTTATTTAGTTATGCATGTGGTGGGGCTTGTCGGCCGTCGTAACGGATTTTTATGTGGGAGCATTTGAGTGCTATGGCCTGTCAGGTATAGGCGGACCCCGGAAGGGTTATGGTGGTATAGACTACCACTTAAGATTTGCATGATTGGATAATAATGGGAATTCACTCGTGTGATGAGATGGTACTCTTGAATTGAGCTAAGTAAAAGGTTTCTATATGATGAAATGCTCGCCCTATTGGTGGTTCGAAAGTTATGATGGAATTCTTGCGCTACCTCATGTTGATATGTTAAGTGCGGGAAGCGGTATGTAACTGGGAGTAAGAATCGAGATTTAGGTCCGATGTTTATAAGGATGTCATGAGCTCGGAAGAGCAAGGAAAGGTGATTTGAAAGTTCAGTGTAGGCTGGTATTATCTTCAGTGTCACCTAAGATTTGATATTCGGTGAAAGAGGCTTTGTACCCTGGTAATAGGTTCTTGATGTGTTTTGCGGCCATAGTGTGGTCGGTGTTATGGATGGGCAGACTTGTTGCCTTGTGTGGAAGGTCGTGGAAGCATGACCGCGAAAAGATTGTATAAAGTGTGACATGTAGTCACTTGATGGATTTTAGATTTGGACTAAGTATAAAGAAGTGCAATATTGCTTAATCGAGAATTTACGCCTAAAGGGCGTCCTGTTCAGTTGACTATGGATTATGGGGTGTTAGTCCCGGTGATGATGATTGTTCTCGTGTATTATGAGAGAAAGTGGGTTAATGTGGACCCAGGTAAAATCTAATAGCTAAGTTTGGTGCGAGCGAGGTAGCTCGATGTTGGTGGATGGATTTAAATATGATTATGGGCTCCGTATGAGCTAGGCATGTTCCTTTCAGTAAGAGCGCTTTCATGGAAAGGTATTAGAACAGTGGGTGTTGTTCCGTCTTCGTCGAATTCATATGTTATTGTGATTGGGCAGTGTGAGTTCCGCGTAGCGGGGATGTTATGAGAGTAGGATAGCTCTTGAGATCCAGAGTGTATATATATATATATATATATATATCGCACCTCAGTTGTGCTTGAGTTTTGTAGCCTATGGCTTTATCAGTCTCCCCAGGATGGTATTATGCACTTAGCGTGCTTGTGATTGATATTCAGTAATTTGTAATAGTGAGCGATTTAGCTCCGTGTATATTTCCTTATGTGAGTTTTATGATGGGATCGGGTGGCACGCCACTACAGGCATGTTATTTGGATCGGGTTGCACGCCGTAACAGTTAATATTCTGGTAAGGATATTTGGGAAAAAGGAAAGTGTACATTGTTGTTTATTCTCAGTGGTTACCTGGATTTCTGTACTTGATATCTACTCGCTGCTCACTGTCTTACATGTCTACTGTATTTCATCATATTTTGTCATATATTATATTGTCGGACCCTAGTAAGTGTCTAATTTGACCTCTCGTCACTACCTCTCTGAGGTTAGGCGAGCGACCTACTGAGTACACGTTGTTTTGTACTCATGCTACACTTGTTGTGCATTTGGCTGCACAGGTACCTACATAGCATAGTGGTTGATTTGGAGACTTGAACGGGCTGCATTATCCGGAGGCGTTCCCCAGCTGACAGAGTCCCCCTCCTACCGTATTATTATTATTTTTAAATCCCTTGTCCAGCTTGTATTTTAGACAAGCTTTGTAGTATTTGTAAAATTCTTAGAAGTTGCTCATGTACTTGTGACACCTGGTTCTGGGATATGTATTGGGATATAATTGCTTAAGTGTAATCTTTAAACCATTGTTTTTAATTAACAGACACTTATTCGGTTAATATGTAATTTAGGAAAAAGAAATATTTGCATAAATGTTTTAAAATCGGAAAGTTGTTTCAATTAATGAA